>JAUZNJ010042155.1:0-61789 GCA_034780135.1 Jordanella pulchra | reverse complement strand
ATATAAACACACTTTTTCTGCACCCCTTTGTGTGTTGTTTTTTAGTAGGGAAGGAGAGGTGGTTGTGAGAAATGTATCTTTTGAGAGGATTTTTTTTCCCAGATGTATTGAAGTTAAACTCTGTTACAAAGTTAAATAATTAGAAATAATGACACTTTAAAGCTGGCAGTTTTGTGATTTTTAAGGAGATTTAGTTTTTTTTTTTTTTTTGCACTATTTAATTCACTGCGTTTTTCCTTTTTATCAACTGCTGGAAAAGTTATTTAGGGAATTTCCTGCAAACCAAAAGGGGCCCATCCAGAAAGGTTTGAGAACCGCTGGATTAACCTCAATGTAACCTTAAAGTAACCCCAGCAGTGTGGCTACATAAACACAGATGTTAGCCAGGCATTTTCCCATTCCTCATGGTAGAATCCACTGCTTAAATCTTAATTTCTACTGAAAAATGTAGAAACCAAATATAGGTATTTATACAAACTCAACAACAGATATTCTAAATGACTGATAGGAATAGTAGTTCATTTAGGTGTATAACAAAACCTGGATCAGTTCCTTTAAATGATTAATTCTCCTAATAATGCAGTTCAATTATATTCTGTAGGCAATAAGCATGTCTGTAGGATCTTAACTGAGCTAATCACAAACTTAGCTGATTGCTTGGACTAACAAATGCTGTTGTATGAGTCACAGAAGGCAAGTTGTTGTAGAGCTGAATGGCTGTAATTCTTTCAGTTTTATGTATTCAGACTCTAAATGCACTTGCTTGATAATAGTTGACCAGTGCTGTGTGTCCTCAGTGCCTGCATAAAACAGAGGAAAGAAGGTGTAAAGCATTTCCAATCACACTAAATATCTATGACCATTTATTAATTAGTGTTTCCTTTAAACTCTTTTGGTTTTTATCTGTCTTTATGTTTTTGTTCCAGACAGATAAATGCTTCTGATCTGAAGAACTTAATTTCAAGTATCCTGAATTATCCCTTTAAAGAGTCAGCCGACCTAAGCTGTCACAAATTCCCAGTTTCACTTTTCCAAATCAGTTTTGCCTTGTTTGATTTTGAAGAAAGTCAGCTTCACCTCCCAGTAAAAGCAGAGACAAAGGACAAATGATGGATAAATAGAGAAAAGGAGCGTACAGGGACAAGAATGACTTTTTAACCTGCCAGTCTTGTGGAGACAAACCCGAAAAGGGGATGTTGGGCTTAGGCTGAGGCAAGGGAACCTAGAGGGAGGAGTTTGAGTTGAAGAATGGCAAATGTTTAATAAAGATGGGGAAAAAAGATGTGTAAAAGTAGAGAATTGCATGAAAATAAGTCAGATGACATAGAGAAAAACGAAGAGAGTGAGAAAAACTCAGTCTGAGCTCGAGGTTGAGGCTAAACCACATATGAGCCATTATGTTTCACCGTCCCGGGGCCGCAGCCTTGCATCTGAATAAGCAGACAAACGGATCGGATTGTATGCACAGACAGCTGTGCCTCTTGGACGAGGGCGATGACAGTGATTCACAATGCTATGCTGATTTTATTCTGTTTAGATAAAGCAGAACTGTGCAATGTCCTTCTTGAGAATTGCAGGGTTTTTCACTGCAAGGGTGTCAAGTCGATTCACAAATCCGTGAATGACACAAAATTGTGAACACAAGGATCAGGTTGAAAATGAGGACGTGTTGGAGCAAATAAATACTGAAACCAAGCAAAAAATGGACACTTTAAAGATGCATATGTAGTCATTTTTGCTGTTATTTTAACAAATTTAAACCTTTGCGCTTTAATGCTTGCTTTCACAGCCTTCATTGCTAACTCATCAAGGACACCCACTCATACACAGTGCTTGGCAAAAGTGTTTATACCACTTTAATGGTTTCATATTTCAACATATGACAACAACAGACTTTAATGTTTATTTGAGAATTTATTATAAACCAAAAATAGTGCATAAGAAAAAGAAAAAAAGAGATATATGTGTGCCTTACAAAAAAAAATCAAAAGTGTGGTATGCATATACATTTAGCCCCCTTACTCTGATAACCCCAAAAAAGTGAAACCTTCAAATACAACTCATTTAGTCCATCTGTGGAGGTTTGTAGAAGAACATTGGAGTCATGAAGACACAGAAAGACAGTACACAGATCAGGATGGACACATATTAAATGAGAGGAAGACTGATGAAGCCAAATGCAGGGTAATAAAACCTAAAGCTTTAGAGGCTGCAACACATTTGAGGTTCACCTTCCTGCAGGACAGCTACAGTGGAATGGTTTACATCAAAGTATGTGTTAAAACGACCCAGTCAAAGTACAGACTAAAGTTGAGAATATGTGGTTTGAAAATTGTTTTTCGACACTGTTTAGTCCTACAGAGGTTAAGCTCTTTGCAAAGAGGAAATACTACAAAAAAAAAAACTGTTTAGGCTCTAGATGTACAAAGCAGGTAGCGACTAACCTAAAGTGTTGATTCCGAAGGGCTGGATACGACATAGACCGTGCATTTCAGATTTGCATTTGTGATAAAATTATGTATTCCCTTTCTTATGCTGCAGGGTTATGTATTGATAAAATGTCACTAAAATATCTCCAAATTAGTGATTTTAATGTAACAAAGGTAAAAGAAAAGGTTCGAGTGGATATGAAAGGCTCACATGTAGTCACTGGGCTTTTGACTTGATCTCTCAGTTAACTTGTCTCTTTGACTGGTGGCAGCTACTTGACTCCTCCGCGTCAGAGCTTTGTGTGAGGTCAGAGGTCGCAGAGGCAGTGTTAGACTCAGCCCCACCTGACCCTCCTCACCCCCCTGTGTGTTCATTCTCTTTTATGTTACAACAGGCCTCAAGCACTCATGCACAACCCCTGTGGGGGCTCTCCACACACAAAACACATGAACACCCCCCGACACACACACGCACACACACACAAACACACACATCATCATGAAACAGACAAGCCTTCACATACAGTAGCATAAAACAAGCGTGTTAGACCCTTTTCCACCTGGATGGAGAGCTGCTGTAACCCATCCAAGTTTTGTTCTATTTTTAATGGGACCATGTCTGTGAAAGGTACAGGTCAGTGGCATCGCTCTGTGAACTACCTGTGTGTACGTAGTAAAGTGGTTTGAAGAGCCATCAGCATTAACCGGCGTATGAAAGTTTAATGGGACATAGAGGAGAAACCGACGAGTTACCCGCACAGCACTGGGCTTGGTGGGATGTGATATGATGGGATATCAAGGAGGCAGAAAACGACGTTTTTTTCCTCATGTAGACGCTCACACACATACACAGAGATTCAGTTCATCTTCACTATGCACTTTCTGTCACACAACATTAACCAGTGCTTCCTTTTTCACACATTCCTGTGCTTATTTACACTTTCAAAGTCCGGATTTCAAATTCTTCTTTTTTTTTTGTTGCCGTTTCTCTTTCACTGATTGTATCGTGTATTGGTATTTGGAGGCATTGCTGCTACTGACTGTACCCGCCCTAATGCTTGCTGTTATGTAAAGTAGATCTTGATCAAAGAAAACATCTGACCTGAACCCATTATAGAGAAGCACTGATCAGGATTCTTTTAGCTGATTATTGATTTGCAGTTTTCTTTGAAATCAAATCTAAAGTGTAATGATTTTAATGTTACTTTGAGAGCTTCATCAGAACATAGTTTACACTGATTTAAAATTAACAAATCGCTGTCAAGTGTTTTTGTGTGCTGTAGCTCCACATTTTTTTATTTAGAAATTTTCCACAGATTCTTTTTTGAATCCTTCGTAATGCCGCTGAACACTTCTCAGCCTTACTGAAATCATTTACTTACTCGTAAAAGATTAGTTGTTATAACTCCAAAGATTTGTCATTCAGGTATTTTGAGCCTGATACTAATAATAGAACGGCTGCAGATTGATTGAAGGAATGTCTATACTCATTCTTCGCTCATTATGCTTGCTTCCTCTATTTAAAAACACATATATTTTCTTGCTACAAGACATAAGGACATGCATACATCTACTCTGAGTCTGTGTGAAGAGGGAGACAGTGTGCACAAGTATGAACACGTGTGCAAACTGGTGTGTGCAGGTATAGATTGGTTTGTGGAAGGGGAGCGTGCAAGTCGCAGTGTTAACATGATTGCAAATGACAAAATGTCAACCTGGGTTTGTTAGCAACATAATGTGGAATCAATAGACACGAGAAAGATGTCAATACTACATGCTTTATTGCATTAAGCTACCTCTCTCCTCCTCTGTGACTCTCTCTCTTCCCCTTTCTCTCTACTCTTCTTTTCCCATTTCTTTCCCACTCACTGCTCTCTGTCAAAACCTGAATCCCTCTCACTCCCTCCGCTCTGCTCCGTTCTGCTCTCCCTGTGGTAGTAGAATTAGATTGCTGTTTATGAGGCAGCTGCAGAGTCCTGAATGTAGCGCACTGATGTCAAGGTGCTTCAGCAGCTAATGGGCTATCAGTTGGTCTATATCAGTTTGACAATGTGACAAGACCCAAAGAAGGCAGAGGCAGGCGGGATTTATGTTTAGTAGAAGCCTAATGACTCAACCATGAAAGTCATAACTGGATTTAATTCTAAAACCAGTGTATGGCAATACGGGCTCACTAATTACTGAGACTTTACACTCCTAAAATACACATTTAAGCCTGTTACTTGGTTTTTTGAATAAATCCTCATAGATTCAGTCTGTCAGAGTATAATGACACCATTAGTAAAGATGTCTTATTTGTGTCCCAGCAAAGATAATCCTATTAACTGTTTGGCTCTTATTGGATTTGCACAGGTGTGCACACGCAGCAGTAGGCTTTAAATGCATATTTATTTTATTCTGGGGAATTGTGTGTGTTTGCTGGTTGAGATTAATGACGTATTGATGCTCATCAGCAGCACTAAGTGGTATTAAGTTTCCCCAAAGGACCACGGGGATCACATGGATATAAGGTGCATCTTCAACTCTCAGCAGCCTTTAAAAGACTTGTGCCCATCGGTCTTTACACACCACTACCATGGCAGGGGTTCCATGATGCTGTGGGAATGATTTTCTTCAGCCCTAACAGGGAAGCTTGTAATAGTTGCTCTGAAGATGAATGGAGGTGAAAACAGCTCAATCCTGGTAAAGACTTAAAATCAAGAGTGAAAGATTTCATTCCAGCAAGAAAAGAGCTACAGTGCTAGGACACAATTGCTGTTCTAAAATGGCCTAATCAAAGTCCTGATTAAAAATCCTGTTCACAAACCCTCTCCACCAAATCGGAAACTGAGCTTAGATATTTTTTTGAAGAAGAGTATGTAAAGATTTTAGTCTCCAAAAGTGCAAGGTAGACAGAAGCAAAAATGATGATGTCATCACATGTTGACGGTTTACTTTTTGTTTCTTACTTTTTGTAAGAAACAAAAAATAAACCACATCCCATTGATAGATATTCACATATATACACACATATACTGTACCTCCATTGGTTTTATTGTTTGTAACTTAACTGTTCAATTGGTTTTTATGCTTTTGCACAGCGAAGGGAAAGTGACCTTTACAGCCATGCTGTAAATGTCCATACACG
Organism: Jordanella pulchra; assembly: GCA_034780135.1. NCBI lineage: Eukaryota > Metazoa > Chordata > Actinopteri > Cyprinodontiformes > Cyprinodontidae > Jordanella > Jordanella pulchra. The sequence continues at coordinate 56,233 of JAUZNJ010042155.1, read as the reverse complement.
ACAAAGATGCTTTGAAGTAAACACAGTGGGATGTCATTAAAAAAATATATCATTCAGAGACCTCGATGAGTCGAATTAGCACCTTGATAAGGTCTGAATCGTTGCAGGCACAGTTGGTGCAGTTGGTAAATGTGTTTCCAGCAAAATAAAACCCAACATTCACCTCGACTGGGAGCTGGGTGAGCGGGCCACTTAATCAGACGCAGAGACCTTAATCAGCTGAAGAACACACACACACACCCACACACACACCAACACACACACACACCAGGATGGATGAAGAGTGTGTGGTATGTGTGAAGGTGTGTGCAGTGCAGTTAATCAACACATCAGCAGGACTAAACACATACAAACCTCCTGACTCCATTCTAGATATTGATTTATACTCCGTTCTGTGGTTCTTGCTCCCATTCCTCTTTTTTCCTCTGTCTTGGAGCATCTCTCTCTCTGAGAGCGTGTGGATGCTTGGTCAGCGGTAGAGGGTCTGTTATCAGGGATTGAGTGGACATCGCAACAGGCTGCCAATCACAAACAGCTAACCATCAATAAGTCACAGTATGACTTGGACTCCCACAGTTTCTAACACTTTATTAACTTATTGACGATAGTATTTCCACAAATTTTTCTCCCAAAAATTCCTCTTGGTAAGTTGGAGCTAAAATGTACAGAGATCTTTCATGCAAGATGTCCAACGTCTGCAGAGAGGACTGATATAGAGACTACCGATTGTGTTTCCGTCGACTGACGTCTTCTTTTTGTTGTTGATTGCTACGGCTTGTCACCTCTGGCACCCGCTCATGTGCCAGTACATTTAGATAATAAAAAAGACCAATAAAACCCAGGGGTTTGATTGGGTGTCTCCCTTTTAGCCCAGCAGAGCAGGAGATCTAAATCAGAGCTCCTTCTCACCCATTTCATTTAGCTGATAAGATTTATGGTAATGAAGGGGTCCTATTAACCTTAGGGGTTCCACCACATGTCCTTCAGACTAAGGGCAGATGAGAGTGCTCAGCGTTCAGGGTTTTGAAGCAGAGGCGGTGAACCTGTCTTCTAGAAGCTCTGTCACATCTCTCGCAGACATTCACAGGGAGCGGAGACTTCCCCCCCCCCCCTTTAAAAGCACTGCGGCCCTTTGAGAGAGCTGAATGCATGTTTAATCTCCGTTCTCTCTTTTTTCTTCTCAGCATTTTCCCCGTTCTTGATCCCCTCTATCCTTCCTGCTCTCTGTCCCTCTCTCAGCAGGAGCATTCTGTTCTGAAATTAATCTGTTGTACTTCAACACCTCCTCTGCTTCTCATTTCCCTCCCTTGTGCTACCTCTCTTACCTCCGCCTGTCTCCAAGAAGAGCATACGCAAACTCTTTTATCTCAGCTGCTGAAACAGGAGTAATTAGCCCAAAATATTCAAGTGTTTCAACTTAGAGTTTGATGTTTTAACCTTTTGTTAGCTTGTAAAGATGTCATACTCTTTTTAACTGATATTTACTCGTGTTATAAAAGCACAACTCTCTTTTTGTTTTATTAGGATGTTACGTGCATAACTGGAGCGTAGAAGGAAAATTAATCAAATGTACTAAAAGTTTGTGAAAATGAGGTCTTGATTCTCTGTTAGGGTCAGAGCTCGAGACTTTGACTAGGCCATTCTCCTGCATGTCGGTGAAGGTTCTCAGTCATCCAGGTCATGGTCAAGCTAGGAAAGTTCAGTTGCCTAAACTGAACTTTCCTAGCTTATTCTCCTGCATGATTGATTGTTCTGCTGGAAGCTAAACCTTTGCCCCGATATCAACTCTTTAGACCTCTTGACTGAAAGAAAATAACCCCATAGCATGATGCTGCTTCTTCTGTGTTTCCTAAGTTGGGTTGTTGTGTATTAGGCTATGCATGTTCTGCATGTCTCACAAGAAGAAGAGCTTTTGCGTAATCAGAGCAGAACAACTTCTCCCAAATGTCTGCTGTGTGCCTCACATGGTTTCTTATTATCATCAAATTCAGCTTTTATCTTCTTCTTCTTTATGTCAGATCAAAGTAGAGTGACCACGTATGTCCGCCTTTTTTATGTTTTTATTTTGTAATAAATTTAAAAAAACAAATACGTAACATTTGCTTATTCCACTACATATGTACTGCTTTGTGTTGGACAGAGATGTCCTTATGCTGTCTGAGGGCCATTTGCAGACCCTGGATAGATTTTCTTTTCTTTTGTGGAGCCTTTAATGTAAGATGAAACAGATTTGGTTCACAACCAAACGAGATGGATGAAGACTTTTTATCTATGATGGGTGAAAAAAATAAGATCAAATGAAAATACAGAGTTAAAATTGTCATAAAACACAAAGAATCATTCATTAAAAGCAACTAAATGAATTCAGTAACTTTTACTCAGACTTTACTGACTTTTTTTTAAACCAATATTTGTTTTCAATTAATTACAGGAAGTACTTTTTTAAAGCCTTGGCAAAATATTTTCTTATTGCAGAAAATTGACTTATTTTATTCTTTCTTTTTTCGGGAAAATTTTCTTGCAATAATCAGCACATACCAAAGCCTTGTTAAGTTTTGGATCTATAGTGATTTTTATCTCTTTATCGCAGAATTTTCCACCACTTTATTTGTTTATTTTGCAAGCTGAGTTTATTTCTGTGAAGGAAAAAAAAGACAATTTCTGTTTGATTTTAACTTTAAAAATAGTTGCATATCTTTAACAGACAAGTAAAATGGTATAATGTTTGAACACCTCTGGACATAAGATCCCCCAACATTGCCCTTTGAAGTTGTAATGTGAAAAAATTATGAAAGAGCTCAGAGTACAAATGTTCTGTACAGATGCTGTATAAGATGAACTAATCTCTCCTTTAATTGTTTTGCCGCTTTCATCCCCAAATTTCCCCACTGTGGGACAATAAAGAGTATTTCTATTTTCGTCTTATTCATTACTGTCCCAGAATACAAAATGCTGTCTAAATAAACATTTGAAACTTTGCCCGCGTGCTCTGCCTTCCTGGTCATTTTCATTTCCTTGTGGTCTTTGAATATTAGGAAGCAAAGAAAAGAATGGTGGTATCTTGGGATGTCAGAGGGAGGCACAACCCCTCCCTCCTCTGTACAAGGACTGCACCCCTCTGTCCCTTTGTCTGCCTGTAAAAAAGGGGAGGAGGAGGTGCAGAGGGGATGTTAGAGGAGTGACAAAATGACCCCTCTCTCCCCTCTCTTTTGAGGCGTCCATGTTCTGTCCATCCTGCCGTAGAAGTCCCTCTCCCTTCCTTTCATCCTGTTTCGTTCCCCCTGTTTTCAGCCTGGTTAAATCGGCCTCGCGTGTCCTGGCCACCCTCTCTCCCTCGATACATCTTCACATCTTTCTAGGAGCTGAGTTGGGGTGGGGTGGGGGGGCGGGCAGCAGCCTTCCTGCCAAAGTGTCTGCAGGACACATTAAGGCCCATAAAAGCCTAGTCTGCCGTCGCACTCTTAACCACCAGTCAGAGGTAGTGTGCAAAAGTGACTTTAAATGAGTCTGTGATTACCTTGGAACATGGGCACACGGCGAAGTGGCCAAGAGAGTGTGAGACAAGGCCAAAGCATCGCAGAAAGTGCATTTCTCTGCATTGTTTCTTGAATCTCGTGAGGAAAAATTGAAGAGGAATTAAAACTCGTTCCTGCTGTAGCTCCTATAAAAGCTAAAAAGGCCGTCTAAGTGGAAGAAACGGCGACGGACCTAAATTCTCCCTCCCCCACAAAAGCAACCAGCTCATCCCTTTCCTCCCCTTCACCCCTTCCTCCTAATTGGCCACATGCTGCCATGAGTGACAAGTGTAATCATCAGTCAAATTATGATGCAGGGGCAGGTGGGGGGGTATGTAAGGTGGAGGTGGAAGAGAGGAGCAGAAGGTGGTGGGAGCAGGAGGAGTGTATATAAGTGGGGGGTGAGTTTGAAAGGATGCGCTTTGATCAGAGGCAGAGAGGGGGCGAGTGGGCAAACTGACAGAGCAACATGGAAACCTGCTGTCCACACACCTGCTGCTTCATAGATGGGCAACATTAGCACCCTCAGGACCTCACAATGGAATAAAGGAGCAAAGGAAAGCTTTTCAGCAGCACATATAACAACTGTCATACAAAGTCATGTTTTCCATTATTTGTTCTCAGTGTAATGGTAAAATGCAACAGGAGTTTAAGGACTTTTATAGTGTTTTCTGCAGCATTTTAGAGACTATACATTTAGATGTCACAACATACCTACACTTCTATGTTTAAACTGCTGAAATCTATCTTCCAGATTTATATTGACTCAGAATTCTCAAAAAACTTGACACATTTTTGATTGTGATTCTGATGAAACCCTAGCGGGTGGTACCAGCTCGCTCTTTGTTTCCTCGCTCTGAAACGTCAGGCCTGGTTCGTGTGATATTTGCGCTATACTCAGTCTTTCAGAGCAGATGTTGGCTTTCCAGCCGGCTAACGAGGTTTAGAGTAATTAGAAGTGCTGATGAGGCGCTTTGATTCTCCGGCTGTGGCGGCCGTCTCATTAGCGGCTAGCTGTGGCTAGCGCTGCAGCAGTCACATCCTATTAGGCGGCTCAATGTACTCTTTGAATTAAGAGCAGGAGATTAGGAGGAGATGGAAACGGTCTGCGTATACACACACAAATACATATGCACACATGCACGCAGTGAGACAGATGACTCAGAGTGTTTTGAAAAGATCAGCAAAGTTCACATCTGCTCTCTCCTGTAATGAGATTGGAAGCAAAACTATAACAGTTGGATAACTGAGAATTTACAACAGACTGGTTAATTTCACCACCATTTTGGCCGGTGGTTGCCAAACTTTAGAGACGAAGGAAGAGATTTGCGACCAAGTTGAAACTAAACTAGCAAGTGAAATAAACTGGTATATTGACAGTACATGTCTTTACTACTTTAAATTATAGCTTTTTACAGAGTTTTACACTATTTCTGACTGAATATGTGAAAAGTATAAAGATCCTGATTGTTTTTCATTAACGGGGGTCATTTTTGAGTCATTATCATTTGGCAAACACTCCACTGAATCTACAGAGTGAAGGAGATTTAAACCAGAAATGCCTGAATCCTGCTGCATCAGCAGCTTGACACTGAAAACATCAAAATTCAAAAGAAGAAGCTCCTGAGCATTAAAACCTATGGTGAGGCTGGAGATTTATCCAGCATCCTACAAGTCAATGACTCCATGCGATCAGCTGGGTTTCCTTATACAGCAGACTAGTGAGCAATCTGATGTATGTTATGATTGTATAGCCTCTGTAAAATGCCTGAAGACAATCTGTGTTGGGAATCGGCACTATATCAACAAACTGAATGAATTTAATTGAATTCAGACTTTTTAAACTCCTTTCTTTGGGTCATTAACATGTTTATAACTGAGATTTGGTAGATAGAAACTGAGTAGAGAAAAGACAAAACAGGCATAGAACAACTAGTAGGAACTGCTTAGTTGTTAAACAAAGGTAAAGTGGGCCGCTAAGTCATTGTCTTTGATAATTCCCAGATATCCAGTCCACGTGTTTGCAAAAAAGATCACATAGAATATTTTTCTTGATGCATTTCTGAAAATATCACCAGTTTCTCTGCAGCATAGTCTCTGTGTTCATACAGGAGGTGTAAATGGACCTGAAGCCCTGGTTTCGAAAGTAATCGGGGTTCATCTGCCTTTGGTCAGCATGTGCATGTGGTAGACTATGAATCCCCTGTGTGTGTTAAGTTAAGTTTAATGTGTTGAAACAGAAGCATTGGAAAAATGTTTTTTTTTTTTTTTTTGTACATTTTATTTTTCCTGGGATTTTTTTTCTCAGCGTTTGCAGGCAACTCTTTCCTCCAAACTACAGAAAACAAAAAGACAACACATTTTTCTTTCTCTGTTGTCACCATTCGTCTCTCCGCTCGAGGATCCCTTCCTCTCATTCCGTCTCTTGTCGTCTTTTGTGTGATGGAGTGATTATTGAAGACGTGGCTCCTGTGTTTAACACTGGTTGATGAAGTCTCCCTTTGTCCGTCTGCGCTAACCTGTCGCAACCGGGACATCGCTTATAGCAAAATCAATATACAGAGTAGAGAAGAAAGGCCAGGAAAGGAAGGTATGGAGGAAAAAGAAAAGGTTGGAGATGATGGGTGGGAAGATGGTCTGATGTGTGTGTGTTGGGGGGGGTGGAAGGTAGATAAATGCCGCCATCAGACAGACAACTGTGAGCAGATTAAGAACGGGAAAAGGGCAACGTTGGGAAAGGCATTTTTATGTATATGTTTGTGGAGCCTGTCAATGGCCTCGACCCAGGTGACTGTTTGCATCGCTTGCAGTGTGAATGAAAGCGGTTGTTTTAGTTGCAGCCCCTATCAGTTCCCATCGTTTTCCCATCCCCAGAGCCAAAAGCAATGTGAGAGGAGAGACCCATGAGGAGGACGAAAAAGAATAGGACGAGGTGAAGAAAAAACAGAGGTCTGTGTGTGTTTTATTTTATTTTTCTGCAGATGGTACAGGATTGAGTTGGGGTGGGGGTGTGTGTGTGTGTGTGTTGGCTGTTGTGTGAGAGAGGCACAGCTGGGAAATGAGAAATGCAACCCCCCTCTCCATACCACTACCTTACACTCACATATCCAGCACACACATACATGGACACACGATCCCCATCTCTTTATCCTCCCCTCAGGAAAGACGGTTTGGAGGTGCTGGTGGTGAAGGAGGGGGAGGCAGGGGGGAGGAAAGGAAAGGAGAGGCATGGAGAAGGGGACAGATAGGGGCATTAAAATTCATGGCTCTTTTTTTTTTATTTTCCCTGCTGAAAATCAATAGTGTTTACTATGAATGAGTGGAACAGTGGACAACAGTGGTGCCGGGGGGACACGAAGAGAGACAGAAAAAGGGGAGGAAGGAGAGAGGAAGAGGTAAAGGAGGAGGAGGGGTGACTTTATTGCGATAGGCAGAAGCACCAGAGGCCAAGGTTAAAGACTATCCGGGGCAGAGAGACAGAAAGAGATAGCAGCGCAAAGTAAATTCACTTGTCTTCTAAATCAGACATACTGCCCCTATGAATGCATATTTATCGTCCACTGCCATAACAAGGCAATGTAAACCACAGTTTTTCATGCTAAGGCAACATCAATCGTTCCCCCTCCTGTGATTTTTCTTTTTTTTTTTTTTTTTTTTTATTTTATCCTTCCATTCCTAATTTCCTGCTTCAGCTAACTCCGTGTCTGTGTGTTAATTGGCAGCCAACAAACACCACTGACACCGTTTCTGGCAGACAAACACCAAAAAATAAATAAGAAAAATGGACAAAACCCCACACACACAGTGAGGTCGGCTCACACAGAGTTGTTCAGCAGCCTTGACCCTGTTTCTTGCAGCTGAAAGCCTGGAAGTTCAGGATGGCTTACCAGTGTTTTGATTAAGCACTGTCTGTGTGTTTCACACCACTTGATCAAAGAAGAAGTTTTGTTTTATTTTTATCTGTTTTTAAACTAGCTGTGTCTCCAACATGGCTTAAAGCAAGCTTTAGCTTTCAAATCAGTTTCCGCTGGTGATGTTTGGTCTGAAACTATACCATTAGACCATATATAATACCCATGTTAGAATATACAGTATTTTCAGGTTGAATTACTTTTTAAGTGAGTCTATTTTTTCAAGCTTGTCTAAAGGTGTCGGCTGGGTTGTCTTGAAAGTACCTGCGCACATGCCAGACTGTTCATGCTTTCTCGCGCGTGTCGGAGTGTGAGTGAGCTGTGCAGAGGATGATATATATGCAGTCAGCTCATGCATTATGGAGAGTGCAGGTGAGCTCTTCTAAATGTGAACTGCTGGTATGTGGACGGTTCAGGGCCAATCTCACCAAAGCCTTTTTGTATTAGCATAGCATCTCCATTTCAAATCGCCCCTTGTCAAAAACCGGCTGCATCTTTTATTCAGTAAAAGATATTGATCACATTCTATGCATGCATAACCAATATGTGTTGCATGCTAAATTCAAACCTTTAGCATATGTGTGAGTTTGCTTTGCAAATGCGCAGCAGAAAATTGAAGGCTGTCTGTAAACTTGAATGATGCAAAACATTGTTAGGATCTTATTATTTTGTTTTGAAAAAGTGTTTATTCATGTGTTTTTGGTTTATATGTGTTTCTTTTTAAACAATGGGCTAAACATTTTCTTTGTCTTTAGTGGTGAGTAATTATTCATAAGAGGAAGAAAATGAGTAAGAGGGCTGAGTAACATGAGTACATTTTAAACCGTTATTAGAACCACGTCTTGCTGATAAGTGGGTTATTCTAGCTAGCATGGTTAAGTGCTGTGTTTTTCTGTAATGGAGTTTCTTTCTTTAACTGCAAGATTTCCAAAATACTGCCAGTATTATCAGCTCCATCATATTCTTTGGCAGATGATGGTTAAACCATTAAACTTCTGTTAAGCCTTCCTATTATCTGCTAAAGGTTTTGCTCTCACTCCTCCTAAAAGCCTGGATGAACTGCAAACAGATCTTAAGATAAAGAAAACACAATTCTTTTTAAATACTTTCTGACGTCTCTGCGTTGTCCTTCATAATTTCATTGATGCTGTAAATAACTTCCATTTAGTGACTCATTTATTTTTTATATGCTGTTCTCAGGATTTTGACCAAGCTAAACATGATTCTGATCAGCAACCACTTTCTTTGTGCATCTCTTATGCCCTGAAATGACTCAGTCAGCATTCTGGGTCCAATTAGGATTTTTCTCTGGCTAAAATGTCACTTAATGGTTTTTGGTTCACAATGATGTTGTGTTTTGGGACTAACTTGAGATTTATAGATACAGCCCATATATGCATGACCAGTTCTGTACCTTATGTAGACCTTAGCTGGACTTCAACCAGGTATTGAGATAACTAGTCAAAACTGAGAATAACCTCTAGAAACCATCTTGTCTAATCTTGTTGTCCTGCATTAAACCTATTCAGTTCGATTCAAATTAAAAATACTTTATTTATTCCAAAGGGGAATTAAATGTTTTAGTAACTGATATTTTGTTTACTCTTAACCAGTTGTTGTAGGTGTTGATAGCTGTAGGCAGTAAGGATCTTCTGTACCGGTCTGCCTTACACCTGATCTGAAAAAAACCATCTTACTGATCCTATGAATGATCCTATCCTATGATCCTATCAATGGTAATTAGCACAGGGTCATCTTGTAATTTTTTAACAACCCTTAATTTGACCAATTTTTGCCTATTTCATAACCGTAACATAAATTTTGCCAGGGTAGTGAGTGAAGAATCATTTATTTACTAGTTGAAGGGCAAGGCAGACAGACCTACAGTAACAGGAAGTGCTTGCCAAGGCCAGAGTGGTTTGGTGTGGGCATAACCATGTGTGTTTATTACTGCAATGCTTGAAAAGATCAAGGAACGTGCTTCTCGATAACTTCAGTTTTTAAGTGCACTCTCCAAGCTGTTCGCTTCTTGGTCAGGATGACCTCCAAAGCCCCCATATATACATTAACGGCCAACATTTCACTATGACAGCTTTTCTTTTTGAGTGTACATGTTTTTCCATCAATATTCCCCCACGTGTTAAAACAGAGACCATCGAGGCCATCTCTGCCTCTCTGTCATGTGCCGTTTTTTTACCATCATGCTGCATCGGTGCTGCTCTAAATCTCCCCTACTAAATGACTGGAGCGGATGAGAGGTCACAGTATATGGAGGAGGAGGGGGACAATGCTGGCTGTGGCTGTGATAGAGTCTCCCCTTGTAGCCTTTTATGAGCAGAGGTAGTCCATTGGGGACTCACGGAAGGTAAATGTTGGAATTTTGTCACATGATTTTGCCTTTTTCTCAACTGATAACCTTATTTTAAAAGGGTTAAATTAACTGCTTAATTAGCTTTCAGTCAGTCCACTTTCTATCAGTACCACCCCCCCGACTCTATTCCCTTCGCGATCGTTTCCAAGGTGCCCAATCCCAAGGGCTGGAGGAGGGGTGCACTGATGTCATCCATGCATAACTGCACACCTGTAATACATGGCTTGCTCTCTCATTCTCTTTGCTATTTTCACTCATTGTTTTGGCAGTTCTTCTTCAATACTTGCCCTTTATTCTATAGAGATCCTCTAGTCTTTATTATCCAAAAATACTGTGGAAAAAACCTATAAAATAAATCACTTTTGATTCAGGAATAACTCTGCTATGTTCCAGGGGGCTTTGTGAAACTGTGACACTTATCTTTTCACTAGCCATTAAGAGACGGACTGTTGAAGCGCCCTCTGTCCATAGTGTGCATAACTCTCTCCATCTGCTCCATGTTTAAAAGGTCATTTGTCTAACCTGACATTTTCTGCCCTTACCAAAGGTTTCCTCAATATCCAGGCCCAGCTCACTCAATCAGTTTATGTTTTCTCATCTTTTTATATGCGTTTGTATAAACCTTTTCTGACAATACATTGCTCTTTTGGTGTCAGAAAATATCAAGCAAAATGAAGGCTGAATTCTATCTTCTTGTAATGTTCTATAAACGAAAAATTGACTGATGTTATCCATTGTCTCTGTGTAGGTTAGTGGGTGGGTGGGTGTTTGTGTGTTTGTTGTGTGTCTGGGTTGCCTGGGTAATGGGGCCAAGGATTCAAAGTGATGCAAGTTTCAACAGAAAGTGTAGTGAAACTTGTGCACTAGATGGGGTCTGATTAGGAATTAATGCATGTGCATGTGTCTGTGTTTACATATATGTGTGTCTGAGTGTGCTTGTGTGTTACAGTTAGACTTGTAGAAACCAATGTGGGTTTTAGACCACTGCAAATAGGAAATTCTGAAACTGGCCAAAAATGTGGCAGTAGAAGCTTTTCTTTATTTCATGAACTCAGCACAGGTTGTCATTCTCCTGTTTCGCCTTGTGTGTCTTTTGTTCCTCCCCTTCTCCACATTTTTTGGATTTTGTCAAGGACAAAAAGAGAGGCCCTACAGAAAGGCCCCCTGCCTGAACACATTGGCTCCCTCCTGGCATTTTTCTAAATTTCCATCACACTCTGCACTTTTTCCTTTGTTGCTGGTTTCTTTTGCAATGTTTTTTTTAACCCAGACTTTATTTTGTAAGAACAAAAACATTTGCCAGTTGCTAAAGCAATAAATTAATGAGTAGTATTATTTTGTTGGAAGACTTTAACAATCTAAAGTACAGTTTGCATTCAAATGTGTAACAAGCAATACTGTGAAACGTCTGTCCTCTGGGGGCGCTAGACCCGTAACTTTTCAGTTTAGCATCCCTGAAAGCAATTAGGCCACTCAACTATTGCAAAAATAAAACAGCCCTACCATTGTTTTGGAATCTGATAGGAGACTGGCAAGTCATGAAGTTACGTGTAAAAATATGGCCAAATTCAAATATGTCTGATTGGGTAAATGTAGTTAGCTCTCATGTCTAAAGGGAGCTCAGACTGCTGTGAGGCCAAGTTCTGGGTCACATAACTCATTCAGGGATGGATCCAACTTTCGTAAGTTACAAGGACAAGTTTTTCAGAAGGGCATCATTTTCATATATCTCAAATGAAGCTAATATTTTGGTAAAACGTTATGTAGAGCTGCTTTAAAAGTGATGTTTTGCAGACATTAAAAACTCAAACCCACTCAAAGTTTGTGTGAAATGCCTTTTATCAGTCTTTCTTTTGCTAATTTATGCAGGGAAAAGTCATAGTACTTACCTCCAAAGGTAGATGCTTGGTTGCTGTTGTGTGTTTTTTCACATAAACAAGTGTTGGTCTGTTGCACAAACAGATATCTGCCTCTGTTGGGGACCAATATTTATCATTTAGGCCTCATCCTCCACTTTAACTTTGCCGTTGTAGGTTAGTTCAGCTTAAATAATACAACAGATGTATCTTGACCTTAAATCAGGAGCAGGTTTGATCCTAATCACAGATATCAATATTTAATTCATTTTATTTATTTTTAAATAGAAACAGTAAACTTGTTTTGCTGTAAAATAGGAAGTTACAAATGGATTCTTAATAGGGAGAATTTCTATATAAAATCTTTAGTAATTTTAGTTTTTTGACAACTCGAATAAACAATTGGAATCATAATAAGCTTAAATGTTGTACTGTGAATTACAAAACTGGTGTTCAGTTATAACCATCACATTTAAGTATACATCACTGAACAGGAAAATTGAAACAAAAAGCTTTTAGTCCTTTTTGTTATCAAGCAACATCAAACAAATCATTGTTAGCCCAGTTTATCTGTCCAAACTGGTCTAATTTTAGTCAATCTGTGTGTAGTTCTGGTCTTTTTTTATCTCCTGCCCCTCCCTTTTCTCTGTGCATCCATGTGTTGTGGTGATTTGAGGGCACTGGGTGAATTGTTGAATGAACTCTGTGGTTGTACTGACAAATCAATGATAAAGAGTAATGACATCAACAGCGTAATGTATCTCTTTGTAGCTTCAATTATGCTCCCTCTCTCACTCCCTGACCCCAGACCCTTAACTTTGATGCCACCTAGGGTCTGCGGCTTTTCCTTTGCACTGCAAACAATTGTTGTGTTCCTTTACGTTTGTCATGGCATGTATCTTGTAACGGCGTCGTTTGTTTCTCTATGTTGGTCTGTCTATCCTCTAACTACCTCCCTCTCCTACTCTCTGACTCTCCCTCTCTATTGATCCAGTCATAGTTTTCTCAGTCTTCACAGTACTGGGCCGCTCTAATCAATACAGATAATTGTCTGCTCTCTCTCTCGATGCCAAACATAGTCTCCCCTTTTCCCCTCTCTCCCTTTTTATCAATGAACCCCCAGTCTTGTCTCACCCTTCCTCACCCCAACCCACCCCCCCAGACGGGGATTCCCCCTTCCGTAATGACGAGAGATAACCTGCTTTCTTTACCGATTTTCTCCCCCCCACACACATCCCTGCCTCACCCTCTGCCTCCCTTTCCTCCCTTGTTCATCGATTACCGTGAGAGTCGGGGCCCGGCCTGCCCGCCCTGCAGATGTAAACACACACGGCACTCATGTTGTGGTTTAGTTGCCCTTCAACTCTTCCACGTGTGTGGGCCCTCCGGTTAATCGGAGGGTTGTTGTGGTTTTTGTTGCCTGTTAAAATTCCCAAAACATTATTAAAAGAGATGATTAAAGGTTGCCCAATTTGAGATTTCTTTTTGTGTTTACCAGTTTGCCATCTTGTGTATTTTCTTTTTTTTTTATCTTCTAAAAAGTCGGTGGAAGCAGTGCCCTATAAAGCTACAGCATCAAAGCTACCCACGGAATATTATCAAGGAAGAACAACTTGGACCAGACATTTGACCCATAGAGGGGTATTTCTGTTAAGGATTGCCATCATGGAGGTGGTCTCCTCTTTGCATGCTTTGCCTTTTTATATGCTTGGGTGGGCAGCATGTGTCACAGTAACCGCCAGATGAATGTCAGGACCTCTTGTTTTCCTTCAGAACATTACATTTTAAAGACATTCAGTGCTTCTATTAAAACCACCAACAGTTGGGCCTGCTGTGGGGGGTTACTGTCAGTAATTGCTGTCACAAAGGTGGTCTATAGATTATATGGGCGGCATGTTAGACGGTAAGCAAGGACAGGTTATCTATGGCAACTTTTCACAGTATTACTAAGTGCATCATAAAGTCAAAGGATAAAAAGTAAAGAAAGATTGAAAAAGCAAGCAAATAAAGTTTAAAAATATGGTTAGGGCTAAAAACAAAGGCAGGTTATTCCTCAGTGGGGATTCAACAGACAGAATATCGTCTTCGGTCTGATCCTTGGGGGATTTTGAGGACATGAGGATTTAAGTTTGCGTGTTTCACAATACAGTGATATAAAAAGGATCTTTTATATGCAGAGTCATGATGGTTAAAGTAAGCAACAGTCAGCGGTGGTTAGAGTAGCAAAAAAATTGTCTTGAGTAAGGGTAGCACTATTATCCACATATCAACATATTTTTAACTAAAGTAAAAGTAAAAACGTTTTTGGTAAAAAGGTTGTAAGTGTACTGAGTAACTGATAAAAGTTGATTCACAATTTTAAAAACGAGTTTTAGACAGAGAAACCAACAAAACAAATGCTCTAATTCTAGTAATTTAAAGACTAACATAAAACAAATAGTATAGATATATGACAAAATCCCAAATTAAGGCAAGAAAAACATTAACGTTATGAAAATAAATCCTACAGTAAATAATGTATGTTTGGACAGTGCAAACTGTGGGATAACATGGTAATTTCATATTAACATACTACAATAGTAATGGAAAAACTTTAAAGTTTTTGTAGAAGCAAGACTTATTTTACACACATTTTACTGTCTGTCTGTATCAGGTGCACTGTTGACTTTAAAGAAAATTCACTGAAGTTACTGGCAGAGGGTTGAATCACCAAAGGTTTTAATCAGGAAGAGTCGCAGTTTTTTATAACTCATATATAAATACTTAGCTTAAACAAAAAAACTTAGTAAAACTACTTTTAAAGTTTTTTCTTTTTGGAAAAAGATAATTAAGTAAATGTAACTGAGTGAAATTGAATTGCACAACAAGTTTGTCTGAATGAAATCTACTCAAACTAAGCTAACTTTTTCTCCCTCCCTAAAATATGAATAAAATTGACTCTTTTGATGGAGTCCTTTTTTTAAGAGTAAATATTCCTTACTTCAAAGCAAGGGCTTGGTTTAGATAAATTAAAAGTCACTAAGCATCAACTAGAGTCCAGCTTTTCAAAACCTCAGATGAACAGAGAAAAAAACAATATGATAGAGAAACAAAAAAAAAAAAACTTTTACTCAAGTTTCACCCACTGTATTAATTGTTCTGTTAATTTAAAGTTTTGCAAAATGCGTTCATCTCAACTGCGTTTCTGTATATCCTCCCCTGGTAGGTGTACTGACTGAAAAGAAAGAGTGAAGTGAGCAGTTCTGTCTGTCCTGGTTAGATGTTTTCAACCAACGGAAGGAGATCAAGTTCCTTCTTTGTACAAGTGACAGGCCTGAGACAGTATGAGAAAAAGAAAGCATAATACTCTATTATAAGGTGTTGTAGTATAAAAGAACAGTTCATAAAATATAAAAACAGTTTTTGGAGAATCTGTGTCCAACTTTGACTTTACTAGTTAGCCAGTCATTCTGACAGTTTGTAGAAATCTATGTCTGTTAAATTCTGTCTGCGTAAAAATCAACCTCATGCAGATAGTATATTGGTTATGTCGCAGATGCATTCAAAGACCTCTTTTCTCTCTAGACATTAAGCATTTCTTTCACTGTCAACGGGGAACAAATTGAAGCAGGTGATCAGCCTCTGCTTTTGGATATCTTGGTTCTGTGGTTTAGACGTGCATTAGGCAATCTAAGCCGGACATGTGGGTGAACATAAGCTAGTCAATGTCTCTGATGAGCCATTTCTGGAAGGTTGCTGCTCATCGAGCTCAACTTGACCTGCTGAAGGGTAAAGGGGTGTGGACGCTGTCATTGAGTGGTCTGCAGGTTGTGTGCTCTGCTATGTTTAGGTGGGCAGCATGTGTCAATGTAACAGCCACATGAGTGCCAGGTCTTCTTGTCTCCCAGCAGAACATTGCATTGTAACAAGACAACCTGTCAAGTGTGACCATCCTATTCTGCCCTGCTAATCAGTTTAGGTGAAATAGTTGCCAAATATTCCCTTTTTAAAATTTTAATGTAATGTATGATTTATTTATGCAGCTTGAACCACAAATTTAACTCGAATTCAAAATGATTTTCCGGAACATTAAGCATTTTATTTAGAAAGAACAGGTATAAAACTGTGCTTCAGAAACCAATAATATAAAAACTCTGTATAAGAATGAAAATTAAAATATAAATCAGATGCACTTACATGTAAAAGCTAAGAGCAGTAGGTAAAACCTGCTCAGAATTGTGAAAACTGAAGGGAACAAGTGCATACCCACAGCAGTGCAGCATTCATTTTCTTCTCTACATATGAAATCCTATGTGTTTAATAATGCATTTACCCATCCAGCCAACAAGGCAGGTTATGGGCCTGCAGGTTATTGTACTATTGGTGTGCGTGAGTGTGTGTGAGTGTGTGCAGCGGCACACATATGTGTCTATCTTTCTACAAATCAAACGCGTAGTATCCAGCCCAAGTCTCTGAAGTATACTCTATCACTGAACTCAATCTGGAGCTGTGCTAAACCACACAGGCAATATCAATGACAATATATATTTATAGTGTATGTACCCACTGTTTACAGGAATTTGTCACATTGACTCACATTTGCTGCAGCTGATATCCGAGGCCCTGACATGTTACTGGAGGAAGGGAGATGGAGTTGGAAAAAAAGGTAGAGATTGTTTCAAACATGATTGGAGCTGGGATTTGTGTCATCTGCTGTAAATGAGGATAGCAGGAATGGGAATTATTTGTTTTTAAATTGTAAAAATATGAACATGTTTGACTGAGTAATAGCCGTGTGTATTTGTTTGCTAAAAGAGAGAGCATCTGTGGTCTGGTTTCAGGTTTACATGTGGGATAAGACTAAGTGGGAGAGGGATATTTGGACGAGAGTCTATGGGAATCATCCTTGCCCTTTGGGGGTTTGAACCTACAACCCCTGACCCCCCATCAAGCCCTGTGGTCATAGACTTGAACCCCGTAACCTTCCTGACAGACAATCTGTTTTACTCTCCAGCCTTGCTGCAAAGCTGTGCATCCCGATCAGAGGATAAATATACATCCTCTGAAGTTGTGTATTTGATCAGCGGACCCTGGCTTTAAACGTCCTCAACTCCTCTTCAACACAAAAGCTGGTACAAGAGCCAAGTGAAGAGTGGCACTTTGTTGTTTGAATTCTCCCCTTCTTTTTGCACTTGTATATTGAAATGTGCGATTTGTACGTCTGCGCCAGATGCGTTTGCTTTTTGTTGCTCTCATTGAAGTAGTTCGGCACGCTACAGAGCATGATCCTCAGGGGCTTTTTTCTTGTCGCTCAGTGGATACAGTCTCCCCTGCTGTCCCTCTAACGAGGACAGGAACAGGGAGCTTTATGCATGCTTGGGCCCGGTTCATTCTTCACCTGTCAACAAATTCCTTCTCACCCAACACACAGACACACACACATACACAAAATGTGGAGATACATTTAAGAGGAGGAAAGTTACTGGGAGAGGCTGAGCAAAGAAGTACAGGAGCTGATTTATTCTGCTTTGCACCTTTATTCCTCCCATTTCTTCCCTCTGTTTGTTTGTGGGCTCTCCTTATCAGATCCCAGCTTCATTCAAGGCCTCAGTCAGGGGGGGGGGAAAGCCAGACACCTCCATCTCTCCTTTTTTTATCCATTCTCTCTTTCTTGAGCTCTCGAACCTTGAATTTAAATTTCAGAGCGAGCGGGCCAGCTAGCAGAAGGGTTTGGAGTTAGGAGGAAAAACTAAAAGGAGTGGGGGAGCCTCGGTCATTGAGAAAGGGCCTGCTCAGTGCGTCCCCCAGCCTTCCCCCTCAGAGGGGCCCCGATCGATACAAACTCGGAGCAATAAAGCTTTCCCCCTGTCATCTCTGCAGAATACAAAGCAGAATAGAGGGAGGGAGAGAGGAGGAGAGGGATGGAGAGAAAAGAGAGGGAGAGAGAGAGGTGAAAAGCTGTTCCGCTAGCCAGACCAATTTCCTCCCCCCCACCCCCCCTTCTCTAGTTTGCTTCACCACCACCTATATCACCTCCTTCCTCAGCTTCTTATTTTCCTTATCTATCACTCTTTCACCTCTTTGCACAATACCTCCATCTGACTGTATAATTGGACAGATATTTCTCACTAGAAATTTAACATGAATAGTGTCCTATCTTGCAAAAAAAAAAAAAAATAGGCAGAAATGATAGTATAAGATGGAAAATATATTAGATTGAGGCAGAAATGTGGGAGGAGGTTCATCTGGAGTGTGGGGGGGGGGGGGGAGAACGATGCAAACAGAAGCATGAAGGAGGAGGTAGAGGAGAAAATGTGTGAAGAAGGCCCTTCAGAGGTGATAGGGTCAAATGGCAAATTGAGAGCCAATTACAGTAATTGTAATCTGAATTCAAAGCAGACACACAAACATGCACTCCACAGACAAAGGGTGGTGTGTGTGTCTGTGTGTGTCCACATGCTGTGTTGATTCTTGTGAAAAACTGCAGATCCACATGTGCACGAGCGTCTCCATTCTTCTCCACTGAATGGCGGTGCAGGAGTCAGCCTGCCAATCAACTATTGTGCTCTTGTCAATTTAATAATATTTCTGAGCGCTGACCTCCACAGCTCTCCGCAGCCATCACTCTCTATGTGTGTGTATATCTGTTTTTGAGTGTGTTCCTATATATTTCTCTGTCTCTACCTCTTTCACCTCAGTCTAACCCCCCCACCACCACCTCTTTTTTTTTTATTTTTTGCTTTGTCTCCCTCCGTCTGTCCCTGTCTCTGATTCTCTCCCTTTATTAGAAGGAGACAGGGTGAATCCTTCATCTCTTTCTGCACTCATTTTCTGTGTTAATCTCCTTACTGTTGTTTTTTTTCAGCACTAAGGACATATTCCACATCCCTCGTCTTTTTCTAATTCTTTCTTCCACTTTATCAAACCTCATCTTTCCTCTTGTATTTTTCCCTCAGAGCTCATCCCTTCATCACCTTATCTCAACTTCCAAGCGACTCTCCTTTCAACGCTGTCCAAGGCCGACTCCTGCTGTCTCACCGCCGTCCTTTCTCAGTTTTTCTTTTTTTCTTTCTTCCTTTTTGCTTTTTCATCATCTTACTCTCATTTTGTCAACTTTGCGTCCCCCTCCATCACTCCTCAACCTCTTTTCCTTCCTTCTATCCATCCTTCCTTCCTTACTTCCGTCCTTCCTCATCTCTCCCTTCCTCCACCCTTTTTCATTCCCTGGGGAGGTCAGTAATAATGGTTGTGATGGAGTGAGAGAGGGAGGTGCGATTATTGTCTTGTCGGGAGTCAGAGGAATCGATCGGCCCAGAAATATGAGGCGCGAGAAAGAGCCGCTGTGTCAGATACAATAACCACCCGCTCCCGGGGGCTTACACACACACACACACACACACACACACACACCCACACACACAACATACAGACATATACCCATTTCCAACACCAACATGCACATTCATTTAGTTGGACACCGATGCGCGTGCACACTTGTGCCATCTTTCTTCTTTATTAACGCTCGCGTATCCCCCCTTCTTCTTCTGTGTTGGAGAAGGACGGCGGCGGGGCAGCCCAATCATCTACATGCTTTGATCTGTGATAAAGCATGGAGGTATATCTGTTCTGATCATTCTTCATGCACAGATAAAGGGCAAGGCGAGGAAAATCGCTCACACACCTTTCACTCTCAGAGCTACAAACAGACATAAACACACACACACAAACACGCTCTCACCGAGACCTTTCGCTGCTGTTGCCTGGCAACGTGGCCAAGTGTCCAATCCAAGCGGAGAGCGGTGGCCGGTGATGTCACAGCTGCAGCTGACCAGCAGGTCTGAGGGAGAAAGGGAGGCAGAGGAGGAGAGGAGAAAGTTTGAACTGGGTAAAAGGGAAGGCAGGGAAAGTGGCAAAGGGAGAGCAGGAGGGGGATGAGGATGATGAAGAGCTGGTTTAAAGCGAAGGAAGCAGAGCAGGTGAATTTTAGCTTTAAGATGACCTCATCTGATGTGTTCGGAGATGCACTGATCAGAACTCGTAGGTCAAGTTCTGATCTCAGGGTTTTATACAGCTTTGACCTTTCAGAACCAACTGAAGTTGAATCCGTTTTTATTTCTACTACTGGGAAGTCAAAAGGCCATTCAAATGCATATTTATTTAACTTTCTTGCCATAAGCTATTATTATTCTTTTATTCTAACAGAAGCAATATCTTGTCATGAGTTGCTGTAAACCAGAATTTTACTGATATTCTAAAATAAACACAAACTTTAGCATTTTAGTAACTCACTGACAGAAGACTCTTACGTTTCCAAAAGACATTCATAACAGGTTGAAATGTCTTTCCCATTACCTGCTAAAGCATTGCTCTCTCTCGCCCCTACACAGACTAAAAGAACTGTAGATGCTTTGATATAAAAAAGCTTCTTTAACTCAGTCTCTATGTTTCTTCTGACTGTATTTTTACTATAACTTATTTTTTTTTTTTTGCCTCACTAGCAGTGTTCACACTGATTAGTGCTGCTTTTAGAGCGATGTAGTAGCAGTTAACTGCAGTTCACTGATTGGAGAAGGAGAGGATTTTTGAGTTTTCAACTGGCTGGTTACAAAGCCAGAACCAGTCAAGCTTAAAATTGTACGTCTTCGGTCACCAGCCGATTTCTCTCTAAGTGCTCCCATCTGTATGAAAACAGGACGGTGATATTCCAGCTAAGAATGTGTGGAAATATTCAGCACAAGATTCAGAGTCTAACTTAAATGCTTCCTGTAGGTAGGTCAGTATTAAAGTGTCTGTTCTTTAAGTTGGGGCCGCACAGTAAAAGAAATCAAATATCATTGCGATGCTGAAATTGGCTCGGAAGGTATTGATCATGATTGAGCCATAGTGTTCATAGTTTTTAGTGTCGGTGGGATGATGCTCCTTGAGTATGAAAGCCATATTGGATTTTGAGGTTTGAATTGGTTTTCAGAAAACAAAAACTGTTTGATGTGGCATTCAGGTAAAAATATAAAACTTTAAACACAGAAAATGAAGGCATTTTTACAAATTTGAAAAGAATCAGAAGTTTTACTGCTTATCTCACTTATTATAACACTGCAAAGACAAGCTGCATTGTATGAAAACAGGAAAAAATTGTGTTGCGTTTTGGAGATATTGTTTTTTTTTACTTAGTTACAGTAGTTACACAACTTTTCTGAATTAGAATCTGATTTTTCTAAATGATTTATGAGTTTGCAAACACGTTGCCACATTGTCATGTCTTTTAGCTACCACAAGAGGGGGAAGTGCCTGCAACCTCAGCAACCTGATGCCCATCTGTATATATTTTAATGCATGAGTTGTTACTCACCACTGCTTCTTTTGTTAGTGAACAGTTTAGTGGCCTTGGTGTTCCTTTGTGCTGCTGGTACCTTCCCTCCTGTGCCCAAAGAAGAGGCCAGGGTTAGACGAGCAGAGATAAAGATTTGAGCTTCAACCTTGGTTGCGCCGTGGGAGAGAGCAGTGTCTGTCTAGACAAACCTGGCTCCCAACGGGCTGCTGAGATGATACAGAGAGGAGGGGCACAGTGTGAAAGAAGGATGGAGGGGAAGGAGGGCGTAAAGAAAGAGAAGCAATCCAGAAATATTAGGACAAGAGAGGAAGAGCTGTTGTGAAGGTGTATGTGGTTGAGATGGCACTGGTCCCAAAGCAACCAGCAGTGTTAGTGTGCTTTAGCCCCTGCTGCTTCCCATAGGCAACCTCAACCTCTGCAGGCCGCACACTGTTAGAGCTACTGTTTTTAATCCTGCAGCTCCTCATGGGGCTACGTACAAACGCACCTGTACGTCGGAGCGTATTTTTAATCTCTCCCCTCGTATAATCGAGTCATACTGTTTGAACTTGGTGGGTCCATCTCTGTGCCCCGTTCAGTCCCCATCTATAAGGAGAGGAACGTGATGGATTATATGAATTAAAGCCAGAGTGTGCTGTAGGCCTGAGGCTGAGGTAGATATAGGAGGGCCTTGCCATCGAGCTATTCTAAAGCGGTCAGAGACCTTTAAAACGTCCCCACCCTGACCTATTATACAAACATTCTCCTCCCAGCTGACATCCTTCCTCCAATCTCTTTATTCATCCGCCTCTCACCTTCATCTCTGTCACCTTTACATCTCCTTCATTCTCTTCTCTTCTTTGCTCACTGTTTCACTCTTCCTTTTTTTTTCTTGTAGCATCCAATACACTCCCTCCCTGCCTCTCCCTCATTCTTTGACAGTGGAGTGATTGATGGCACTCCAGAGGCTTCAGCCTCCTACCATCCTCCTCCCTGGAGTCGCACAATCTGATTGCGTTCTTGCGTTTGCTGTTTTAGTCACAACTTTTAGTAGTGACCAGATTCTCGAATTAAACGGATGCTGTGTTGAAATATCCAGTCGGTTTTGATGAGTTTTAGTTGTGGACTAGATTAATTAATGGGCTAAATGTAAATATTTAAACATTTTTTTTGCTTTAAGTTTTATGAGTTTTACCTTTCAGTCTATTTTTATTGCAATTTAAGAACCATCACAGATTTTTTTATTCCAATGTTTTTGTCTAACACCTTTGCATTCATACGCAAAGATTTTAATGTGGGCCGATTTTAGTTTGAGGGAAGGTCAGGGCCAAAGCCAAGCTGACTTGGTGACCCCTGACCCAAGAACTGACCTAAACCCCCCCTTAACAAGCCGCCTTCTGTCACCGTCCAAGGACTGTCCAGGCCGGGTGCTTTTAAACTATCATTCTGTTGGTCATGCGTGCCAATTATAATTTTACTGCTTAAATCAGGCAGTTAATTGTGACCCTTGAATTGATTTTGTCATAGATACTTGGATGAATAAAACAGATTAACACTTCCTAATCACTTTTAGGATTTACATTTTTACCTAAAAAAACCCAAAGTGTTGTGTACAATACAAAGCAATCGGCTTTGACAAATTATGTTGTTTTTCTATAGTTTAACTGCAAAAACAATCTAAAAATAAATTTTAAAAAAAGTAAATTTATTTACCCTTAATTTGAGTAGGTAAATAAGATGATCAGGCAATGGAATAAAATAAGATCATTAGATATTATGCCCCCTGAAATGCGGTTGTTTTATCTTATTTTAAATGTAAATGTTCTTATTCTATTGGCAAAGGATCTCACTTACCTGTTCAATTAAGAAAATAGACTCAGTTAGATTTCAATTTTTTGTAGTATAGCATTTGATAACAAGCTACTCTTCAAATGACCAGACCCTGATGTATCCATCCATTAACTTTTTCTAAACACAGCTTTTGTTCCTGAAAATAGACATTTTTTGTTGACCAAGAATAAAGACTCAACATTTGTCAACATTTTCATATTCCCTGCGATTTATTAAAAGTACATAATCATTCCGAAAAATTTCTGAAAAGTTTTTTTTGCTTTTAATGAAATAAAAATGATAATTTCTCACCAAAAATGAATGATGTGAAAGAGGCAGAGATCCCAATTTATACTAAACATTAGATAAACATCCAAATGCTCCTCTACTTCTGCATAATTGTTAGAGCAGATTAACGACTGATTATCAGGAACCATTGATGAACCATTGATGAACCAGACTTGAAGAGGTTAACAGTTATCCTGCTACCTTGATGGTTGTATTTCCCATTATGTCACTCAAGAAGGTTTTGCCCAATCCACCTCAAATGAACTACACAAATTATTCAAAAGCATTAAAATAGATTTCTCTCTTTTTATTCTTGCATTTTATAAACAGAAATTAATTTTACCGCTCCTGTCTGACGTAAAACAGAACAGGTTCAGTGTGATGTCCTGTCAGGGTGTCAAATAAAAAGGTTACGTTTATTTTTATACAAAACACGTAGAAAAATTGAAGGAAATTTAGCTTTAATATAATTTGCTTAACTGTCATGAATTTTTTTCATGATGATTTTAAATAAATCTGCCACATTTAAAAAGATGTTTTAAAGGTTGACGGATATGAAGATCATTTAAGAAATACAAGGCGGATAAACACTGAACTATCAGTTTATTATCATTTTTGTCGAGTTTTGTTGTATAACTAAGGGCTCCACACTTCCTAAATGCGGCCCTTGACAGGATGAACCAGAAAATGGGATCCAGCCAAAAACCAACTTGTTTCTGACTTAGCACCAGGAGTGCAGCAGTGTGTCCTGCAGTACACGGGTTTGTTGTAAATCACCACATAAAGTATTTATAAGGTTAAACTTGGGGACTCTGCTGCTGTTAGCTTTTGAATTAGTGAACTCCGACCAAGGGAGAGAGGACAGAGATTTCAGCCTCTCTCTTCAGAGGCCGGATCCAGGTATAGAAGAACAAAGAGTGCCACCCTGTGGATGCTTGGGCTCACTGTCGCAGCAGCCCACTGACTCATTCACATCTAAAAATCTAGTGAGAATAAATCCTGGTAAAGAACACTGTTCTGCAACCGCAGCATCATTCCTCGACGTTAGATTTTCACTCCTTTATCGGTTCAGTCTTTTAATCCAAGTGGGTGGCGCTGATAATAGCTCATATTTACTTTTATCAGCAATGTTCCACTTTCTTGCCTTCTGTACCCGTCACGTGTAGAGATTCATTGTGTGGGTTTCTGTGGTGTATCACTGTGTGCAGCCCACAGTGTGGCGTGGTCAGTTGTACAGTGAGTTTGCTGAGTGACTTTTTCCTTCCGCTTGGGTTAGAGTGTTAAACTTAGCTCAGGATGTCTCACATCTTCTGCTGCTGGGGGCTGACAGACCACCTTACGCCCACGAGCGGACTCCCTCTCGCCCCCTTCTGTCAGAATGTCATGTCATGAATAAGACAAAGAGAAAGTCGGATGAGTGTAAAAGTTTTTAATAGTTTTGAATGTGCTGTGGGTCAGAGGTTAAGCAGCCACCATAAAGCCATCTAACTTGCTGTTTTCACCTTTCATGTGCGAGCCTGTTTACATGAGTGAGTGTGAGTGGCTGTTTCCAGCCACGCCATCACTTTCCGACTCCGCTCATCATCCCCCTCTTTTTCACCTCTTCTATCTGATCAATCTCCTCGCTCACTCATTTTCTCCCACTCTCTTGTGCCATGCCCCCCTTTCTTTTTCTTTTTTTTTTTTTGTCATGTCTCGGTTGTAATTTACTCTCCACTCTGTGCTTGAGTTCCTATTCTTTTGAGAGCTACTTCCTGTTATGTTGCAGGATGTGGGGAGGAGGTGGGGCCTCGGGGGTGTGGACTGGTGCAGAAACTCAGAGAGAGAGAGAGATAGAGAGGCAGGCCTGAGGAGGGAGGGGTAATTCAACCATATGATTTAATACACTCGACACAGGGAGGGTGAGTGAGAGTTTTTCTTTAGGAAGCGCGCACGCTCTCACACAGATATGACCAAGACAGCGGCGATAGCGGCCAAGGACTTCTCCAGTATGTGGTTGCCAGGTGAGTGGATGTCTGTGCAGCTCTCTGTCATTGCTGCCCATCATTTGCCAAGACCAATTAGGCATTAGGAAATGGGAACTGTGTGTTGTGTTGTGTGTGTGTGTGAGAGAGAGGTAAAGTCATGTCTAGGCTGTTGATTAATGTCACTGGCTCTAACGAGCTCAACTAATTAGAGAACATCAAAGAATGAGAGGTGAAAGCATGGAGTGGATGCAAGGAAAGGTCATCTCACTTTCCCTCTGAGTGTGTTCATGCGCGTGCATGCTTTAAATTAACATCACATATTGAATATTCCTGTGGAAAATACAATTTTTAATGGAAAAAGAAAAAAAATATGCTGCACCAGCAGGAAGATTTTTTTTTTCAAGTGCTGTAGCATTAGGGTTTTACCTCACTGATGTTTCGCTGATAACGGTTTTGCAACTTTTAAAGTGGTATAAACTCTGTGTGGGTGTGCATGTCATGAAGGGCTTGCTTTTGCTTTGACCATGTTTAATTTCTCGTTAGATTAAAAACGGGAAACACTTTAAATAATCTTTTTTTCTCAGCATTGACAAATGTTTAGAAGAAAAGCAGAATAAATTGCAGCTCTTCTCACCTCATGGCCTCATTTAAGGTGGTCAGCTCAGGCTGTGAGAAGTGACAGGCGGCCTGAGCTGACCGGCAAAACACACACACACACACACATATACACACACACGCACAACAAGGATGTTGGTTGACTCACCAATTACCAGAAATCAATTTTTCAAATGTCAATTAGCTCATGTTTTCTCTGTGCCACGCATAAATGCTGAATTTGTTAAACATATTGCAAATTTTCATGCGATAAACCTTTTATCAGAGGGTGATTCATGGATTTCAAAAGCGTTTTTTAACCTCAATGTGGTCACTCTCTACGACCTCGGAGAAATTACTCCGATTGTCGGCGTGACACATCACCCGCACAGAAAGCAGCAAATAGTGAGAGTTTCAGTGAAACACAGTGGAAAAGAATGCAGCAAAAGCAAAGGTAAAAACTGGTAAGCTTAGAAAGTTATGTCAAAAACTTTGATATGTGAGTTTGCAATGAATTTGCATGGGTTTGCATAATACTAAAGGATCAGTGTAACAATTGAGTATGAAACTAAAACGGTTCTTTAACTGAGATTATAAATTAGCAGATTTTTATTTAAAACGAATGAATGTTGAGTTTCATTTGAATTAATATATGAAATTGTATTTGTTTATATGTCTTAAAGCTTTGTTGATTAATGCAGAAAATTTGTGTATCAATATTTGGTTTCTGTGTTAATTATTTTCAAGAAGACATGAGACTTAATCACGACTGCATTAGACTGCATGATGAGTTTATTTATTTATTTATTTATTTATTCACTCACTGAAAAAATCCCCACAAAGTTATAGTGGTCCATGTGAGATAATGGAGAACCAGCAACCTGTGTTAGATTCCTAGTTTATCATCTTGATATTTTTTCTTATGTCAGTCATTTGATCTTGATGTTTTGTCATTTTACAAGGAAATTTAACAATAATTTACACATAAAAGTAGTGCCTTGTCTTCTAACTTTTCTGGCATCAGAAATCACTTTCTGATACCAAATACACCCAGAGGAGAATAACAGAGACAGTCCAGACTGTGCACAGACAGCTTGTTCCTTGTTCCTTTCTGTTGCATCATTTATTCATGACACAGGATTATACAGCATTAAATTTGATCTGTTTAAGATATAAAGTTGTGGCTGGTTTCGCTCGCCCGGCCTCACACTATTACAGATCAACACTATTGATCCTTGCAGTTACCTAAGAAAGAAATTGTCTCTGTGCTGCTTTTCATTACGTTTGCACAGAAGCAAAAACTGCTTTTCAAAGTGTGCATCTTCTTGCTCCTAATATTAACTTCACACCCTTAACTTGTAAACCGGCTAAATGTGATGGGTAAAATAAGTTGTGTGTTTGAATGCGCAGCAGCATGTTGTGAAAGATAAGCAGTTTTTTCTCGTTTTTTCAAAGATGGAGTGAAAGAGAGAGTGAGAGAGAAAGAGAGAGAGAGATAGAGATCAGGTTAATATTAATAGCCACACTGACAGTAAATGTTGGGTTTAGCACTCAGCATTCAACCCGGCACAAGGGGGAAGTCGGGAGGGGAAGTGAAAAAAAGACACAGCGTCTTGATATACTGTCCCACCACCGTATTACTGACCACATTATCCACCATCTTACTGTCTGCAGGCCATTTTCACGCCATGAATCAGCACACACCTTTTCCCTGTCTTCTGCACACATGGTCGAGACCAACACGCATCATTTCATTCTGTGGATTTTAGTTTTGTAACCTCACAGTCCAAACGTCGTGATCCGAGCAGCCATTAAAGTAACGCTTTCGTCTCCTTACCAATTTTGTGGTGAGTTTTTTTTTTTTGTAAATAAGAGGAAGGTGCTATTTTTGGGCAAATTCTGTGGTTTTCAGCAGAAATTAAGCAACAGCGGACAGTTCTCCAGTTTCAATAATAGCCACCAAAATCTCCAAAATAGGTGGGGGGGGGGATGGAATGTGGGAATAACCACAAGCAGACCCCAACATAGACTAACCAACATCCTCCTTTTTGCATCCCAACCAAATTCGCTTCAACTTTTTTGAGGGAAATCCTGCAGTCAGTGTGTAGGTTTGCATGCATGTGTGTGTGTGTGTGCCATGATAGTACTGTAGCGAGAAGAGCTTCTCAAGCAGATCGTCACCTTCCCCCCCTCACCTCACATCCCCCAAAGACATTAATGACTGATCTCACATCTGTTTCACTCAAACAGACGTATCGCCTCTGCAGGGAGTCACAGGGGTTCTTCCAGAACCGGCCCTTGGTAGACCCTGTTTGGGTTTTTCCTGAAGAAGGATGTGCATTAGATGAAACTGGGTTTATTAGAGGCTCCTTGTATGCGGTACACAGTGATTTACTAACATGTTAACAAGCTTTGGAAAACCATGAAAGAATACAGTTTCTAGCAGTGCTTAAAATGACATTTAGTTTGAATTTGGAAACTCAACTTGACCTTAAACAGGTTCCAATTTTTACGTCCAGTTTCCCCTGAAACAATTTATTTAGTATAAGCGGTTAATTACATCTATTATCACTTTAAGTCACGAATAATCCTATGTTGAACCGAAAAATGTAAGTGAGCTCAATTTACAATCTAGAAGTGTTGCTCCAAAAAGAAAAAAAAGGTTGGTCAGAATATCCAGTCTTCTAATCACGCTGTTGCATGAGTTCTAAAATACTTTAACCTGTGCACTTTTCAAAACTAAAAAAGATGAAAAAGACGACAAGATTAATACAGCACTTCATTAAAGTCTGCACTTTTTAAATCTGAGGCTTTAAAGAATTTGTTATGAATATGTTATGCGTACAACATCTTCTATCTGGTTTACTTTTTTTTTGTGACGGCCATTGAGCCACTACTATTTCCCTTCTTCTAAAAGTTTCCCCCTTTTACAGCAGAGCTTTAGGGTTTCTGTAGGTTTCACTGAGTTAATTTGGGATTTTCAAGACTATTTTTCATTCAGTTCTACACCTTAAAGAATCATGAAAAACTATTAAACATTATTGCTTATTAAAGTCATAAAAAGGGTCTGTAACAACACGCTGGGACTATATAACCATGAACGCTCCCTCTATGCATAGGCAATAAACCATTACCACTGGGCCATAAAGTCTCTCTGGGATTGTACTGCAAAGTCTCCTACTGAAAGTGTAAATAAGACGCTCCAACTGCATAAACAGTCTGTAACTGTATGATTGCATCTAGTTTTTACCCTACTTATAATGTAGAGTTATTTATTATTAAAGCTGCTCTATTACTGAAAATGTTCATGGTGAGACGAATGAAAGGAATGTTATTCTTAAGTTAAATATACTTTTCATAAAGTGGTTTTGCATCTCTTTTATTGTAATACATAGAAACAGTCCTAATGATTATTTTAGCTATTATAATTGAACTATATGTTGCCTTTAATTGAAGAAACATTCAAAGTAGAGAATCGAGGATCTTTATTATTTATATGATCATGAGACCATAATAAAATGTTAAGACACAAGAATTCACAGAATTCACATTCATGTTGCAGATTATTTTCCCATGTATACAATCATTCAGGGGTTGAATGTATTAAGCAGATTTGTAGGGTAAGCTAACAGTTTAGGTTTGGTACATTCATGATAGGATAATGATTATAACTTTCATAGAAGATTATTGTCCAAAGCAATAATCTTACGCTAGTCTATTAAAAAAGTGACGAATTTAAGCCAAATGTGAAAAAATTTCAGGCCTAAAATAATAAACTATTAAATATTATTATATAAATTAAATTATATAAATATTAAACTCATTGCCTTTTTTGGCCCCTAACGGTCTTCAAATGGCCTGCTTAAAAATTTGGCTATAAAAGCAAGCACAACTTTGCAGTAACCTTTCATCAATTGATATCTGTTTTTACTAATATTTTTCTACATTCAACTGTAAGGAAATGTGGTTGTGACTCTATTAATAAATTATATATATCACCAGGAAGTCACTCAGTTATTTTGGTTTGATCTGTTATATTTCATGCGAGTTTAAAGGCACCAAAAGGGAATAAGACTGAAGATAAATTTGAAATATATTGTGTAAAACCAATCTCTTGATCTCCATGATTTATCAAACAAAAATGTGCATCTGAAAACAAATGTAGAAATGTAAGGATTGTTTTTTTGTTTGCCTAAGTTGAAAATGGAATCTCAAGAAGAAAGAAATAGGAGCAAAATTTTGTGAGGAAGATTTTTTTTTTAACTATAGAAGGACTGTTTGATTGATGGCTGGTTCATATAAAAAAAGGTCATCTGGTCAGTGGTGGTCAGTGAATCAATGGGTCGCTACCGCCACCCAGTGGTGGAAATACTGCTTGACCGCTTACGTTTGCTTTTTAGAAGCATTTACTCATGTTTGGGTCAAGTTTTAGTGAAATAAATGAAATCAAGATGGTATAAGAGGCAACAAAACAAGAAGGGAATAAGGGTAAAAAAAAAGGAGGAGGGAGACTGAGAGTTTATTATGCAGGTGGCAGATATAATTAGTTAGTCGTTGGGCAGATTTGCATGTTTTCACAAAAGGGAAGTTGCTCTGTGTGTCTCAGTGTGTACACGTGTGTGTGTGTTGATGTTAAGGGAATGCAGCACAAGAGTGGGGGAGAATTAGTTTCAAATGGACACAACAAAAAAGTCTCTTTTTTCTACAGTTTGTGGTTTCAGATAAATAAAAGGGTTTTTGTAGCAGATAATGCCTACAGGCTGATAACCAAACATACATTACTGCACACAGTGGTACGTCTATAGACATCTACACCCCTTTGTATTCTGTGTAAACTCCTCTCCAACCATCCCCATCTCTGTCTCTCCGAGCCTAAATTCCACTTTTGTCCTGACAAAGAGAGGCGAAGACTTAAATTTGCGGACTTGCTTCATTCATAACTGTCGCCCTGTGGGACTGTCCCAAACAAAAGAACCAGAAAGTGATGCGGTCTTGTGATGAATGACAAACAACATGAGACATTTTCAGGGCTGCTCTACTCCCACGAAAACACCTCGGGTTATATTTAGAATGAGCAAACACCTTTATGTCGACCCACTCCTATGTTTAACCACTAATTGGAAAGAGTGAATGAATGTGGGTTGGATATATAGTTTGTGAATGATTCAGCCTCATTGTTTAAGTTTACAGTGTGTAGGTTTGCTATGTGACCTGAAAAACAGTCAACCCCAACCTATCTGCGATCGCCGCCCTGGCCTTCCTCTTTCCCTACTGTCATCTACATTCTGGTCACTTCTTATGCTTCTTGCACTTCTTCCGTGACACATTTTACTTCTGTCGTTCCTGTCACAGATATCAGGATGTCAAAGCCAGCAGAGGTTGAGAAAGTCGGGGCTGACTCACCAATGGAGGGCACAGGTAGGATTTCTTTCACTTATTTTGGATAAATAATTACTCCTTTAGTAAAGATGTGTGACATGCATGGCATCGGAAAGTATTGGTATAAATTGGCGTGTGAGCTGTGCTGAAGATGAGATTTATCACTTTTTCCTTCGCCTCCTACGCAGAGTCAGAGCGGAATGGACCTGAATCAAATCACCAGGTAGGTCTTCTACTTGTGATCATTACAATCATCTTCCACCTCCGTCACCTACAAACTGATCTGCAAAATAAGATAGCAGAGTTAGACAGTTATTTCAGTTTCTTTTAATCCCTGGTAAAAATGTCTTCATAATGTTTATTTCAGCTTTAGAGTCTCACATTGAAAAAGTAATAAAAAACAAACCTTGGATTTTAGTGGCTTTTTTAGTAAGAAAAGGACATTTTTAGTTCAAATCATATCTGCAGAAGCTAAAACTTTAAACCATTACGGTTTTCTTATTTGAAAGCTCTTCTATAAAATTTCACAAGGTTCCTAAAGTGTGGCCTTTGGTCAATTTGAAACCCTTGGAACAAAGTCAGGCAGCACAGGAAGGTCATTCGGATTTACACTTTTTCCCCTTTTTTTTTTAACTGAAAATAGATGAACATTAAAAATCAAAAAAAATAAATATTGTGTCTGATTTGTCTGCTTCTCATTTCTATCTTCTTAAAAAAACAAAAAAAATCCCATTTTCAGTTCTCTGACAAAGGCCGCTAGAATTTATTAAAAATGTGCTTTAACTACAAACATGTTCTTAGTGTCTTTGGAAGAGAAAAATGCCCACAGCATCATAGATCCTTCACCGTATTTAACAGAGGGGATGAGGTGCTTTCCCACTTGTTCTTGTTTTGGTTTTTATCAAACTCAGTGTGAAATGATAAAAAAGAGTTGTTTAAATATTGTATTGAGTTTTTGTTCTGAGCTACATATTTGTGATAGTGTAACACAGAAAAAAAAAACATATATCTGTCGTGGATCCAAAACAACCAGCTAACATGTAGACAGCATCGAATGGTTGTTTTGGAGACTTGGTGACCAAGATGCAGCTCTTTGCTGCACAACTCCTGAGTGTAGGGGACCTTCTTTCAACCTCCCTCACCATCATTTTCAGTTTGCATGGTGGGAGGATAAATTTAAGTTGACTTACAGCCTTTTTTTTTCAGTGATGCAGTGTTTTTGAACGTTTTTGCTCTGACTGTACACACTTATGGCCGACTTAGAGCTGAACCATTTCCGTACAAACGAAGATCAACATCTCATCACCTCCGTATTTCACTTCAGGCAAACATCCACTTTTGTCAAAGCATATTTATATCCCAGAATTATAAGAAGCCGTGGATTACTAATAAAACAATCCTAGATAATTTCAACTTTAAAGAGCAAAATTTAAAACAATTTCAATTAACAATTCATTTAATGGGATTGTATTTATGATTGTGAAAGATACAGTATGGTTTAAAAGAAACAATAATTTCTTTGTGTCTTTTTCCATAATTGATAGATGAGAATAAATAAACCAGATGATATAGGTTTAAAGTTTGGGGTTATCTTGCATTTAAATGATTTGAACTGAATAACATTGTTTACACATAAAAAAACAGAGTTGTTTATTTTGTTAAGTGTGCATGTTATTTGGTGTTGAATATAGAACATATTCAAAAAAAACATCTGGGTTTGATCAGAAAAGCCCATAAATCTCAGTATGAGACACATGAAGTCATTATATGGGAACTTTTTGTAATTCTGTGGTTAATTCTTTTTTTTTAAGGTTCAGGCAATGAAAGTCAGTCCCTTTCCTCTCTCACCAAACCTGAACAGCAGCAAGGTGAGTTAACTATTGTCTGTTACAGAGCTGCCTCTGCATGTCTCTGGGCGACTCTGCTTCAATGTTTGTGCATCTTTTGTATCCTAACGTCATACTGTCGACTTATTGACAGTATGGCTGCTTTAGCTTTGTGCTTATTTCTGAGCTTTGAATCGCTCTTTTGTTGTGTCAGGTTGACAATACGTCCACCCAGTCTTCGTTGTAAACAAATGCACCTAAAAGGAATGCGTTAGAGCGCTCTGCTATCACTAAGCCCGATGAGAACCAAAGTAAATATGCGACATTAGTCATTTCACCAAGAAATTAATCTTCATTTTCATGTCAGGGCTGATATGCAAATAAAACCCCTGGAAGCTCAGGCTTCCAGTCCAAACATGCCTGATTCTGGAAGAAAAAGATCATCCCTTTGTGTAGAGTAAACGCAGATTAGAGATAAAAATTTAGCAATGGTTCAATATAACCTCTGACACACCACCTCTGACTCCCGATGGGGGATATGGAGTCAACAGCAGTTTAATTCACTGTGCAGACTGGACTCACCTGGTTCAGAGGCAGATACATGGCATGGAGCTGACTTGTTGACTCCACATCTCTCATCTGAGCATCATTAGCTTGACAAAACTTTGTGTCTGCACCATTTTTCCTTCTACATGTGTCCCTATATGCTCTTCGTCCTCATACCAGAATAAGATGGACGAGTGCTCAGAAATGTCCCCAGGCCTTCCTCCCTCTCACGGTCCAACTCCATCACAGACAGCCCTACAACACACTCAGCTCATGCTGACTGGCTCCCAGCTAGCAGGGGTAAGACTGACCAACTTGCAGACATTCACTCTGCCTTGCTTTTGCGTTGCTTGCTTCTCTTTATTCTGCTTTTTAAACATCTTTCTCTTCTTTAGCCTAACTTCTTGCTCTGTTTTTCCTCTCTACCTGCCTCTTTTTTCGTTTTTCTCCAGCTGACAGCTTTATTGCCAGCGCAGCAACAGCTGCTGCTGCAGCAGGCTCAGGCACAGCTCCTGGCTGCCGCCGTGCAACAGTCCAATGCCGCCCATGCAGCTCATGCTGCCCATGCCGCAGCGCAAGCCAATCAGCAAGCTCAGGCAGCTGCAGCAGCAAATCAGCAAGCCCAGCAGCAACAGCAGCAGCAGCAACAGGCAGGGCAGCAGTCTCAGTCCCAGGGACAGAGCAAACAAGAGCAAAACACCCAAAGTGTCCCAGTCCCTCCGCCTCAGCTCACACTCTCTCAGCCCATCCAGCTCACAGCCCAGGTACTTTCCACCAGTCCAGGTCTGGTGGAGACTTTCAATGGGAACCACTTGTCTTAAATCATTCATTTGAGCAGTTTTCCCTTCATCCTGTATGTTCTGTTCACCCAAAGCCCCTCCTTCCCTTTAATGGAAACATAGATTAGATTAACAAATCGTTTTGCTACCTAATCGTTTTCGTTTGTCTGCAAATATGAACCGTTTCCTGCATCCATCTACTTATAAATACTCGGTTCTCTGTTGAACAGGACATCCAGCAGTTGCTGCAGCTTCAGCAGCTGGTGTTGGTGCCTGGTCATCCACTTCCATCTCCAGCACAGTTTCTTCTCCCACAGGCACAGCAGGGCCAGCAAGGTGAGAAGTTGAAATGTTCTGAATGAGCTTGTTAAATGTTTTCTCAGTGTGTCAGGTTTCACACGAATTTTGCACAGGATGCTATGTGATTAAGTGATGCAAGGAAGTCCTTACTTTCCCGCAAGTTTGATCTATACGCAAAGTTTGAAAAAAATACCTTCAAAGAAAGAAAGAAAAGAAGTTTTTAGTTTGTCAGGAGTAGTTAAAGACACTAAGCCAGCATGTAGCAGAAGATTATTTGGTAACTTGAGAAGATAAAAGCTTGATGATTTGAATTGAAGTTTCCTGTTTTAATTTTAAAGGTTCAATGATTGTGAATGGAGACAAAATCTCCCCATTTTTTTAACCTTTTAAATTTTTTTTTCACCTATTAACAATCTCTCGTACGTTCTTAGGACTCCTATCGACACCAAATCTTATTCCGCTACCTCAGCAAAACCAAGGGAGCCTCCTGTCTGCTCCAACTAGAATGGGACTCCAGACACAGGTAGGAAACTTTTTACTCAGTGGCAAAAATAACAAGCACTGTGAAAAAAAAAACAAAAACAACAAAAAAACACTTCCCTTCGTTTCTTGTTTTCATTTTCATTTGTCTCATGTCCTGTCAGGTACAGCGAGATAAGAGCATAGATGTGGGCGTTGGAGGAGGCATGACCACGGTGTCGTCTGTGACCTCTCACCCTGAGGAGCCCAGCGACCTGGAGGAGCTGGAACAGTTTGCCCGTACCTTCAAGCAGAGACGCATCAAGCTGGGATTCACACAGGTGAGCAGAAGCCAATGCTGCATCAGTACAGGAGCATCTTTATCTGTTTTGACTCGTCTCAAAGTGTTTTTCCTGAATCTTTCCAACAGGGTGACGTCGGCCTGGCCATGGGAAAGCTGTACGGGAATGACTTCAGCCAAACCACTATTTCTCGCTTTGAGGCACTTAACCTTAGCTTTAAGAACATGTGCAAGCTGAAGCCACTGCTGGAAAAGTGGCTCAATGATGCAGGTGGGCTCTAAAACTGCATTTAAAATGAGACGCTCACTCCATCTGACTGAGGATTGAGTCAAATGAAGCAAGAATGTAAGGTTTTGGTTTTTCCCCACAGAGACCATGTCCATAGACAGCACCCTGCCCAGTCCCAGCTCCCTGTCCTCTCCGTCTCTGGGCTTTGAGGGCGTTCCAGGTCGCAGGAGAAAAAAGAGAACCAGCATTGAGACAAACGTCCGTGTGGCCCTGGAGCGTTCATTCCTGACGGTGAGATCAAGTTTTGATTCTTATATTATTCATCGTTTATTCAGTTCTGTTTGAGGCATAAACCACATTGTTTCTGGTGCAGTAAAACACATTAATTTAAGAAAACTTTTCTGAGCTCCTTACATGACATTTAATTTCCTCCGTCTTATTAATGTTGTTACTATTATCATACCGGTTTTCTATTTTTATTTTTTGATAATTTTCACCACTGCCATCTTTGTTAGCCACTTTAAGATAGATTTGTTATTTTTATTCATCCTATTATCTTAGTCTATCTATTATTATATCAGCTTAGTTGTTTAGATTTTATTTCAGTAGGACAATAGTAATTACACTGCAAAAAAAATGTAATCAAAGGAAGTCAATCTTTCTTAAAATAAGTGCATTTTTTTGTGTGTATTGAGCAGGTAAAGGAAACTAGATAAGACAATTTACATTTAAAATAAGAAAAAAACAACTGCATTATCATATTTCAAGTGTGTAATATCTAATAAGGTAACGAATTAATTGGAATATTTCCATTGACAAATAATCGTATTTACCAGCTCAGATTAGGGGAAAAAAACTCTTATTTTAAGATATTTGTACTTATTTTTTCAGAGTACCCTTTCCTGACTGATGATCTAGAGCAGCAGATTTTTTAGATCTTTTTATCAAACATGCTATACACCCTCCACCCTATATTTAAGGTCCTGATCATACGTTTATCTTCTCGTAGACTTTTTTAATCTGTGCTCTGGCAGCTTTAACTTTTACTGTCAAAGAATCTCTCTTCATTCTGACTATCAATCACCATCATTAATAACATTTATCATCAACATCAATAAGGCTATAGAGCACATTCTCCACAACCTTTACTGGAAAACAGTAAAAATAGTAAACTGCTGCTGCACTGACATGAAAACGATGGTTTTAAATTTATTATTTTCATTGTATTCATTCCTTATTCAAAATGCTTTGTAATCTAGCAATGTTTTTGTTTACATTTGTACAGTCCAAGCTTATTTAGCACAACTAAAAGAAACTGGACTGTTTTTTTTTTTCCCTTTCAGAACCAGAAGCCTACCTCAGAGGAGATCCTGCTTATTGCAGAACAACTCAACATGGAGAAGGAGGTGATCCGGGTCTGGTTCTGCAACCGCCGGCAGAAAGAGAAGCGCATCAACCCCACCAGCGCCACCCCTCCGCTGCCCAGCCAGCCACCCACTGCCCCTCAAACGCACAAACCGCCCTGCTACAGCCCTCATATGGTGAAAATAAGACTGAAGTCTTTCTTCTTGTCCTACAGTCTCGCAGCATCTTCTCATTGCCCTTTCGTTCTGTGTGACAGATGTCGAGCCAGCTGTCGCAGGCCGTGACCAGTCTCAGCAGCACAACGGTGACCACCATGTCCTCAATTTGCCCCCTGAGCTCCAGCCTCACCTCAACTCACCCCTCTCTCACCTCCGTCCACCCCCCTCTGAGCTCCACTCCCTCCCCGGTGACTCCGCCTCCTCCTCCCCGCAGCACAGCCAGCCCCGCCACTCCCAGCCACAGCACACTCAACCTAAACACGGGGTAAGAGACGCAGGGATGTTCACAGGAAACAGAGCGTGAACAAAACTTCTGCTGCTCTCTGGGGGGCCTAAAAGATGGGGTGGGGGGTTTCAGCCTTGCATTGATTAATTTGTCATTGAATAGAACAATTTTATATGATAAATAAGAAATAAACATGTAAGGGTCTAAACATTTAAATAAACTTTGTAGTTTTCAGATCTATTCTTAATAAGAAGTCCAAGGGCTCTTTGGGGGCCCCTGCTGGCCTGGAGCCCTGAGCTGCAGCTCAGCTTCCTCTGACCTATTAGCTTTTAGAAAGCAGCTCGGTCATATTAAAACAAAATTCCTCGGGTCTATCAATTAATAAGCAACTATAGGTTCTTTTTCCTTTTTTGTGTGTTTAAAACAAAGTTTGAAAAAGGTCAAATAGCATCTGTTAGCAGATACTGTGAAAGATATTCCTAATTCAGTGAAGCCACTAAATGTTTCCTTCAGCATACATTGAATTATTATAAAGAGAGTTAAGTTCAACTAAAAAAGCAAAACAAATGCGGTTATTTTATTTTCAAATGTTGCAAGAACAAATGTCAAGAGTAACTTTCTATTCAAAAAAAGTCATCAATAATAATTCTAGACATTTTCTTACAGTAATATAATCTGTGTATAAAATGCATTCATTTGATATTTGATAACAAAAAAACCACAAAAAAAAACAGTGCTATTTAACGTATGGTTTAATGCCGTTTCCTTTTGCAAACTTCCCATTAATAGGTTATTACATTAGGGAAATTAAACCAACACTGCTGCTGCACAAAGCCACACATTTTCATAAGCGTAATCCCTATTTTTACTGCAGAGCCACACGATCAGTTCACCTGCAGTTTGTATTTAAATTCTCGACACTCACGACAAAATGCATACACAGATATTCCAGCATGCCACTTCACACCTCAACTTCCTCTTTGCAGTGACAGAATCTAACCATGTGTGTGTTTTTGTGTGTTGGGTTTTTACAGCTTGTGGCGCATGGGTAAAAAGAACGGTGAAATGTCCAACTACATCACTGACTTTGCTGCAAATTTGAGGTACGAAAAAAGCTAGACATTTTACACTCGTAACCCCAGGAGTGTGAACCTTTTCCTTCTTGCATTTCTGAGCCTCTGTTTGTACAGCTGTCTGTCCACAGGGATGAGTTTGTCCTTTGCTTTTCCTTGCTACTAAACCTGCTTTTTTTCCTCCCCTCACCTTTTCTCCTCTGCCTGTCTGTGTTTGTGTACATGCTTGCACGTGCGCGTGCCGCAACAGGAACACTGTGATGGGAGTTAACACGGGGATGAACCAAGCCCTCCTCGGTAACAATCCCCTGGCCACTATCCAAGGTGTGTGTTTGTAAGAGAGGAAAACACTAATTAGGGAGTTAAAAATAAAAAATAAATTAGTGTAAAAAAAAAAACATAAATACTTAAGATTTTGATTTTTTTATATGTTTTGTTTTTCATGTTACAAGCACAACATTTTATGCAACTTTTTGAGATTACATTTTTAGAGCGACACAAAGTAGTTAGCACCAATAAAAGCCTTCAGATTAATAATTTGTACATCCACATTTTGAGGAGTATGTCGCCACCAGTTTTATACTTCTAGAGATTATAATAGCATCCCTCTTTTTTTGTTTTTTGCAACACAAAGTCAAGCTCTCTCAGGTTTGACAGATAGTGTTTGTAAGAAGCAATGTTTTAGTCTGCCTCTCAAGGCTTTGACTGAGCCATTTCAGTCAAAGCCAATCCTGTGTAGCTCTGTTGTTATTTGATCTCCTCTGACTAGAGTAGCTTGTTTCTCATGTTTACTGTCCCTGCCCTACATGGCTTGTAACAAAACGCGATCAGGAATTTTTATAGACGTCTTTCAGCAGACTCTCTTTTTGAGGCTCTCCCCCTAATAATAGCGTAGAATATGTAAAGTGGATGACTAATAGGCTTCCTATCAAGACGTTCTTCCATTTAAGCGGTGGATCTCTGCTGCCTCTCTAGAGTTACCGAGGGATTAAAGCTTGTCTTGCCCTCTGTGAGCATCCAGGTGTTGGTGGGTTTGCAAGGGAGCTGTACTCTCTCTGTTATTATGTGTTGGACTGATTGATGCTCTGTAAAATGTTCAGCCTGGGATACTGAAGACTTATTTATGATGTTACAACCAAAAAAAAAACTCACTGAGGTCAGTTCTTATAAAAAATATTCCATCTGCATTTCTATTTCTGCCTTTGGACTTAAAAAAAAACCAAAAACCTTTGGCTCATATTTTTATTTTTGCAGAATAGCTCTATAGATATAAAGCATCTGAACATTCTCAGTTGACTTTAGGTCTGGGATTTGATTGGGCCATTCCAACACATGAATATACTTGAATCTAACAGAATCCATTGGTTGTAGCTGTTGAGCAATGTTTTGTTTACTGAATGTTCCCCATTAGAAACAAGTGGAAAAACATAAATGTACCCATTTTAATTTATCAGTGTTTTATGTAAACAGACATGGAGAAGAAGGCATTTAAAATTATTCGTATTCAATTTTCTTAAGATATAAATTGACAAAATAAAAACTAAACGAAAAATACTAGATTTTAGACTAAATTATATATGTATAGAATGTAAATATATATATATAGATATATTTATGTATATCTATATATATATATATATATTCTCTAAAATTCTCTAAGTTAAACTTAAAAGTCACAATTAGAGAATAGAAACACTCGTTGGCTTAAAAAAAAACCTAATTAGGAGGCTTCCTTCAGTAACTGGTAGTCCTGTATTTGATTTAGAGATACCAGATTAAAGGGGGCTACACACTATTTCATCTTTTTGGAAAACCACTTCTAGTTTTTCTTCCACCGCTGGTCTAAAGTAATTTGAAGGCTGTGCTTGTATTATAACAAGATGTAGGAAAGTTTGAGAGGTATGAATACTTCAGCAAGACATCGTAAATACACACATTGTCATATTTTCCTCCTCTTAAGCAGTTACAGTCTTATGCACTCCCACACAGATATGGACCTCAAAACAAACATGCAAATACGGAACATGACACATGAACATGACAACCTCAGCAGCAGGACTCTCAACCAGCGTCAGTTTGACATAGATCCTGTTTAATCAACCTCCATGGGGTGACAGAGTGAGAGAGAGTTACTGAAGAGGGGAGGGGGAGGGGGGATGCATTAAAAGGAGAAGTGCGACAATGACTAATACAGTTACAAACAGAGGGTGAATCAAGTCACTCTGGTTGACTACTGGAGACACGGATGAATAGGCACCCGAGTGTGTTTGCTCATCAACAGGGTGAAACAGCTGACACGCAGAGCGCGCTCAGTGGGAAATAAATATCTTATTTTTGATCAACTGTCACCATCTTCAACCATTAATCCATTCCAACAAGTGTGTGTGTTACTGTGCTTACGCTAATGTTTGAGCTCCTGTTTCAAGTGTTGGTTTACTCATCTTTAGCCTTTCATCTATGCTATTCTATCAGTCAATAAGAATTTGTTTTGTGTGTTTTCAAAGCATGCATGGTCTTGATTTAAGATTGTGAAATGCGATGGTAATTATCCAGAGATCAAGATGTTCTTTCCCCCAATAACATAAATTTTTAAAGTTTCAGAGCTTAATTTTGATGCACAATCACTCAAATCTTGACTTAAACTTTTTATTACATGCTTCGTGTGTCTATTCTCGCTGCCTGGTATTGAAGCTGTTTCCTGTTTGGAAAACCACATATATTTCTGTTTGCTTATCGGCAGAGTAAGAAATTACTTGTTTCAATTCAGGAGTCTACATTCTTCTCTCTTTAACAGCATTGCGATAGTTTCCTCAGATTCTGGCCAATATCTTCTGACAATAGTACATAATTATGAACAGAGCTGTAAAACTGACTACCCTTCATGTGACTCATTTAATTGTATTCCTCTTAAATTTTAACTATATGTTCAGGCAGGCTTTAACTTCTTGGTTGTTGTGTTGAAATCCTGCTGCAATATTTACACAAAAATTATCTTTATTTATGATGCCATCTATTTGATGACTTGAACCAATCCCCCCTGCGCTTCAGAGTTATCATTAAGTTTGCAAGATTCTCTTATCCCCTCGAAATTTAACAATGGCCATTCTATTTACAGACATGCTATTATCTGGGCTTTGCAGAATTGTTAAACAGCAAAGCAATCTTAGTGAAAGTAACTGGACTGGTGTGAAGTATAATGAATGGTTCTTATTATTTTGATCATTTAAAACGCAAAATAATTATGGGAAACAAACTGATTTATTACAGGAAA
The DNA here is from genome assembly GCA_034780135.1 of Jordanella pulchra. Lineage (NCBI taxonomy): Eukaryota > Metazoa > Chordata > Actinopteri > Cyprinodontiformes > Cyprinodontidae > Jordanella > Jordanella pulchra. The sequence continues at coordinate 14,640 of JAUZNJ010042155.1, read as the reverse complement.
TGTTTAGTCAGCAAACTGTAGTTTATTCTTCAATTTGTCATCATAGTATTTACAAACTTACTGAAGATTCACTGGTATCATCTTGGGAGATCTTCACTCTCTCTTGTAAGATTATTCTAGCATTTTCATTACATGGGGGGAAAAAAATCAAGTCACTGAGTCATTTCGGGGGTCATATGCTAAAATATGTCGGATGAATCACTGATATTAATCTCCTACCCACCATGAATAACGATACGAACAACAGGAATCAAAGCATTGATATGATGCAGCGAGCGGCTAAAAAAACTGATCTGACGGGCGATCTTTTTCTATAGCAGTCTAAATGTGCCACACCTTGGTCTTCAAAGATTTTTATTTTAAAAAGTATAAGAAATGAAGACACCCTGTTTAAATGGGATTTTAAAAAGCACAGATAAGAAAAGTGTTTTGTGTTCCAGACTTTATGCATCTGGTTTGGAGATATAAATGATTTAGGTCAGGGGTTCCCCAAGTGGAGGGTTGTGAGATGATTTTTCATCATCAGAGTGAAGTGACAAAAGTGTAAGTGGACAAAATTAAATAAACAGAAGTTAGTAAAAGTGAATCTTCCATTAAATAAATAGGTTTATGTAATTTTAAATTAGGTTATTAAATGATTATTTGTATTTACATTAAATTATAAAATACAGAATAAAAGTATTAAATGTTGAATTAAATGGTTTTTAATTTGAATTGAAAAAGTCATTTCAAAATGTTTTTATTTATCTTTCACTTTATTTATTTAGATATTTTAGGTTTATGTTACTATAAGTCACTCAGTAGACCAACCAGAAAAAAATGACAGACAATTATAGAGGAAAAGAACAGAACTCAGGTTTTTATTGATTGGATAGACTTTCGATGATCTTACAGCGATACGCTACAGGATCAAATAGATCGTACTGAAATTATAATAAAGACTGGAGCTAAAGATGCTGGGATTTAAGGCTAATTTTCTCTTCTTTTTTTTTCCTAGCCCTAGCAGCCAGTGGTGGCCAGCTGCCTCTTTCCACTCTTGAGGGTGGCAGCAAGGTGATGCTGGGGGCCTCTGGGGGCCAAGGAGGCGGGCTTCCCTCATCCCTCTTCCTTAACCACCCCACCCTCCTCCACATGGGTCAGAACCCCGGCGCTGGGCTGGTCAGCGCCGCCGTAGCCAAAGTCTCTCAGCCCTCGCCCTTCCCCTCGGCCAGCAGCATCAGCCCTACGCCCTGCTCTCCCTCTCCTTGCTCCAGCCCTGCCTCCTTCTGCTCCTCAAGCGAAATGGCACACAGCCCGTCCTCCCTGGGGGGGCCCAAGATCGAGTGACCGCTCCTGGGGGTCGATCAGAGAGAAGCAGAAGGGATTAAACAAGAACCTCGCCTTCCACACCAAAGCTATCTTTTTCTCTCTCTCCTGTGCTCTTCTTCCGTTTTTTTTTTTTTTTGTTCATTTCTTTTTCCCCCAACGTCTCTCTCCGTCTTTCTCTCCAAGTCTTTCGATGCCAAAAATACACAGAATGAAAGTGGAGAGAAGGATGGAAAGAAGTAAGAGAAGGGAAAAGGAGGAGAAAGATTGAAACCAAAAATCTTTATGTATCTTAATGGATGAAAAGGAGATAGCAATGGACATTTTCCTCTAAAACCGCACAACGTGCCGCGTCTCTATGAAGGAAAACAAACCATGACTCTGCAAAAAGAGGTGGAGGAGACGGCATGTCCCAGTGCATAAACCAAAAATGACAAAAAGATAACTTTGACTATATGACAAAAAGGAACGGCAGCACGAACAAAGAAACAAAGAGGAGAACTATCCTTTTTTTTTAAATGTCATTTTCCAAAATGCTGCGGGTTTAAAAGAAGAAGAGGGGATATTAGGAGGAGTAGGAGGATACGTTTAAACCAAAAATTTTACCTGAGGAGGAGGCGGAGGAATACACAATGAGACAAAAAAATAAAACCAAAAAAACAAAAAAAAGACAACGACAACCAAACCAAAATCACAAATACCAAAAATACGGAGAGAAAAGCTTTATTCAAAGGACGTGTAAATATTGAAGCTATCCAGGACCAGGACTCTACTGCTACTGCAACAAGCAAACACACAAGACATGAAGAACCAGCCCATCCTGTCACTGACTCATTCTGTCTGTCATCTCATTTGTCTCTCACAGTTTTTTGTTGTTTTTTTTTCCAATCATTTTGTAAAATAGCGGTACTTTTGTGTATTATGTGTATTTGCGTGTGCTGGAAAAGTATAACAGTGCATTCCTTTTTTCAAAGATTACTTTTTAACACACGGTATTTTTAAAGAAGTATAGTTTTTTTTTACTATTTATTAGTGCTGTTCATATTTCAGCTCCTATTTATTGTTGTGTGCTATTCTAGTTTTAGCTGTTTTCATTATCATTGCCATCATCTTTGTCTTTCTCGTCACCATTGCCATGTATTCTGTTTGTAACGCTACTGGGACCGATTGCGAAAGTGATCCAGTGCTCACCAAGTGCCACTAGCTCGCAGATCGAGTCAGGTTCACTTCGCTTTAATTTCCAGGAGGGAATACCTTCCTTAGGAACTGCTTGATATTTTCTAAGCGCTTATTAAGACTGCCCGCCCCTAACTGTGAAAGATGAAGTGACTAACAATGTTTTTCCTCATTAAAAAGAGCAAATAATCCACACATGCAAAAAAAAATCTAGTAAGTCTTTAAATTAAGATATGTGTAAAATAACTGGAATACCTTTTGAACATGTTAGCTAGCAGAATGAAAAAAATATTCCTTTTAATCATAGCTTTAAAGCATCTCTTATAGGGGAAGGCAAGTTTATTTATATAGCAGAATTCGGTACAAGACAATTTAAAGTATGGATTAAACAATAGAAAACAAAAATAAAACCATAATAAAATCAAGTAAAGATAAAAACAGGATAAAAGCAGGTAGTGAAGCAAATAAAAAGTTGGACCACCAGCTTAAACTAATAATACCTCAGTGAATAGTTTAACTTCATCAGTCAAAGCAGTTCTAAACAAATGGCTTTATAAGTTTGACTTAAAAGGACTCAGGCTTTCAGCACTTTTACAGTAGAGAGAAACTACTTACATCCCAATGTGGTTTTTGCCACTTCTTTCACATAACTGGTTGTTAAATATTCAGTTCTTTCTCTGGATGTTTCGTTTGATTCAAGTCTGGCTAAAACCTGGTCCAAGAATAAAACCTCAGAGCTTTTCAGATGGTTTTATAGGAGTAAGTCAGGGATGCATTCAGAGGAATCAAGGGAAAAAAATGATAAGGATGGCCATGGGATTTTATTTTTCATTTACATTGGAAGTAGTGTCGTTTTATTGCCTCACAAGGAAAAATATATTATATCTTGTCCTATTAGAGGTAATTGTGTTTGAATTTCTCAATTAGGCCAGCTAATTCCAGGTCTTCTTGGCTGCTGGACAACTTTTTAGGTGATTCTTTAACTAATCGGTTGGAGGTGGAGGAGGGGCGCTTAGTTGGTTTATGGTGAAACAATGTTCTCTCCACCTCCAGATCATATAAGACCCTAGCAGGATGTGTGTTTTTGCAGCAATCAGGTTATGAAGGTCTTCAAAAAAGCTCTTTGTTGTCAAATTGCACGCTTTTTGTGAAGTACGCTGAAAATAATAAAACTTTTAATAGACCATCAGGTAGTACTAAACAAGCCAATACTAATTTACACTTATAGAGGCCAGGATTGCTTTTTAATGCTCATCAGATTCAGCTATTTTCTTGCTGTTATGCCCATTCCCAGCATCTTTCCTATTCGTGTTCATACTTGTATCATTCCACTTTATTACACATAACTTTATTACAGATTTTTCTTTGTATGTTTGGATTACTTGGGATGATACCGACGCCTGATGTGAATTTCATTTCAATAACACCATTAAAAACATTATTTTCCTGGAAAAACATTTGGCGTGTTCAGTACTTGTTGAGCCTGTTATTAAGGCAGTCTAAACAAACATGCCCAGGAAACTTTGCACGCTAACAAATGATGTTGAAGGTATGAAATGGGGGCTTTGATGGAAGATTTGAAGGAATAACCGTTGAGGGCTAAATAAGTCAATAAAGCCAAGTTTAGTCACAGCTTGCTCTCGTCCCTGCCTCGTCAATCAGCACAGCCCGCCTGACATCTGTACGTCTCCATGTATACGTCTGTTTCCATCATTGCCTCATCAGTCACATTTCACATGTCATTTTCCACCTCACTCTTTCATTAATCCTCAAATAGATACCAAAGCATTAAGTTGTTCTCGGAGCCTCAGCCGAGACGTAAACACAATAAAGAAGCACCCATTGGGGGTGTTTTTATGGGGGGAAGGGGCTAAGAACAGGATGCTGCCACTGCAAGGCCCTCCCCAGGTGAAATCCCCTCCAACCTAAAAGCTTTATTAAGTGGCTGATCTTTTACTCTGAACCCCACCCACACAACAAAGGGTAGTCACACTGTTTTTGTTTTTTTAAGAGAATACCAAAAAAACAAATCAAACCAAAAAGAAGAACTCTCACTACCCAAGGAATGACTGAAGCAAACCAAATATAACCCAAACCAAATGGGGCTGGAGGGAGGAGGGGAGGAGGAAACTGTAGCACTGATGGACGGATGAACAGACAGGCTTATAGATGGGAAGAAGAAAAGATGGGCTCCCTTCCTCCCTTCCTCTGCCTCCCTCTCTCCAGCTCGGCTCTCTGGTCCTGGATGGAGCTAAACGCAAATGACCTCACTGAACTGAAACCTGTTTTGATTTGAAAATGTTTTATTTTCAGTTCTGATTGGGTTCTTTTTTTTCTTGTTGCTCTTTTTTCCCTCTCTGCTGTGTCTCTTGATGCCGTTTCATGTACTGTATTTTAGTGCTAATTACTTATTTGGAATAATGTACTCGCTTACTTACTTACTTACTTACTACAAGAGCTCCTTATTTTTTTCGTAGTCGTGGTAGAGATTTTTATCAAGTGGTAAATGAAAAAAGGAAAAAAAAAAAAAAACACAGCGAAAATTTAGCTTCCAGATTTTTATTAGCCTGTCCTGGCGGGGAGAAAAAGAAACACAGTGGCTAAATTGAGCAGCATACCTTAAACTCGTCAAACCAAATACTGAAGCAAACCAAATTGTGCACGAGGACAAAGAAAACGGGTCAGTTTGTCAGAGGCAAGCGTCTTCAGCTTATAAGTGTTAGTTGGAGGCTTAAAAATGAAGACGGAAGTTGGGTCTGCAGTGAGGTCTTCTTATTTTTGAGTCCAAAGTCCTGATATTTTTAACTACACTTTAAGATGCAGAGCTGTACTCGCAGCTTAGGCCTCAGTTTAGTTGACATGTTGGGAGTTGGAGTCTATCCAAAGAATATTTGGTTTGATCCTCGCCGGGCTACACAGTCGACACATGAGAATCGTTTCACGAACCAAGCTTTAGATGTGGAGGGGAGGGTCTGCACCTTAAAGGTGAGACCTTTCCTCCACATTGATTCTTAGACGGAATGTATCTGTTAGTGCTTCTATAGATTTTGTAGAAAAAAGATCTATGTTCTACTGCTTACTTATTGCTGATGTATTGAAAACAAAAAGTAAAAAACACAAAAAAAATGAAAAAAAAAAAGACTTTGAGAACAAAAGATCCTTAAAACATTGATGATAACTTGATTTTAGACCAAAAATTTTTAACTATCTCTCTTTGGACTTTTATTTTGGCCTCTTTTTTTCCAATCATGACCTAGACTTTTGATTGTACTATTTATTCAGGGTTGATTTATTGCTTGTCATTCTATTTATTTGTTAATTTATTTCTAGAGGTGCTTTTCTGATCATCTGATGGGTTTGTAATGGTTTTTTTGTTACCTTGATGCATTTTAAAAGCGCTTTAGGGACTTTTTAAACAGTTCAACCTCTGTAAAAAAAATATGTAAAAAGCCTTAAAATAGTTTAATATTTCTTGAGAAGGTCCATCATTAATTTGAATACATATATTAGGCAATATATAATTATATTGTTGGAAACAATTTGGACAATCCCTTTAAAATCAAGTAATTCTATCATGTGTAGCTTACCTGTAAGGTTGGTTACAGAAGCGTTTTCTTTAGGCATCTCTTTTCAAAATTAGAAGCAAAAGGGGTCATGCCATTTGATTAAGGGAGGTGGGTTGATCTTCATGAGTCAGAAAACAGCAACAAGAAAGCACCTAAAATTGCCCCAATCAACAGTCAAAGCAACAAGTTAAACAATTTAGGATCATCTGAAACTGAATTCAATTCAAAAATACTTTATTTATCCCAAAGGGAAATTAAACCTTGTTGTAACTCAAGGTTGGAAAAGGATTTCCATGATTCTTAATCAACATCATTTGCCAAAAGAGAAAGGGAGCTAAAAAAGATACCTCCTGATTTAAATTAGAGCAGCAGGTTTGGTATAACCTAAGAGATACATCTATAATGAACTCCAGGAAATTTGAAAGGAAATCTGGTTGCATCGGCCATGAAACTAAAAATGGTCATTTTTGGGGTCTTATCAGCTGGATAATGAGGCCAAATCAAAACAACAGTGTAATGATTCATCAGAGACATAATAAACCTCCGTAAGAGTCTTCCTCAGAAAAACTATATTAAGGCTTTTTGCAGATCTTTACCAGGTGTGTCAACAAATGTTAGAACTGGAAGTTTAAAGTGGCAGCACTGTGTGTGCAAAAAAACTCATTAGTTGTTTTTTTGTTTTTTTTTTGCATATAAAAGCTGACATTTTAGATTTCTCTAACTTACACTCTTCCTTCGATCTCCTTGAAGTTTAAATTCAATGAGTCAACCTGAAAGCAGTTTGCATGTCTCATCTTCGGGGTGAAACTTGTGTCACAGAGCTGCTTCTCTTTTTATTGTATACTCTCCAAATGAAGGGAACAAACCAAAAGCTTTACCTTTACACCAAAAACCCAGAAGAGGAATATCAACAGCGACAAAAATATGAAGTGGTTTTATTTCATGTCAGAGTTAACAGAAGGAGGCAGGGTCTCACATTACCCTCTAACTTCTTGTTCTGTATCGGTTTCTTCTGCTTTTTTTTTATTATGTATCTTGTTTTGTTTCCACTTTGCTGTATGTTACTTTTAAATTAATTGCTTCATCCTTTTGGATGTAAAAGAGAGATAGTTCATCATATACCTCATATTCTTTGATGATAAACCAAATAGATGAATGCTTTAAAATGCGAGGTTCAGGTGCAGATCCGGCTCCTAGTATGGGTCCATTTGTAGGTCCGTGCGTTTGCTTGCTTTGTGAGGCTCAGAGTCAGACGGTATACGAGGTCACAAAAGGCCTCCTGCTCAGAGCTCCTGGCTCCACACAGCTTCACACTGTTACCCTTACTTGGAGCAAAGCCCTTTCCACACATCTGAGCCTCGCTGCTTCCTCCCTGTCAAACATGGACTGTGGGCTTGATGCTGCTCTTTGACACACATCTCAGATGGAGTCTGGATCTGGGTCCTCCTCAGAGCAGCCTTATCACCAAAGCTGCCCCCTCTCAGGTCCCTCACGCCTGACGAAGGGGCTTGTTGTTCAGTTTGATGTCCGCATGTATCAGGGAGCAGCTGATGCTGAGGTAACTAGGTGACATGTACAGACAGTTAGGTGTATGTGCGTGGTGAGCAAGTGGAACCTGGAGGGAGGGGTGAGCATGCAAAGAAAACATCTGGATTCTCAGCACTTTGCTCCTTTTCTCCATTTTCTTTAGAGGGGAAAGAAGAGCAACTCTGCTGTGCAACTCAGGGGTTAATGGACTTGGTGCACAGTGCAGGTCTATTTGGTGGGGATACCCCACTAAGCGAATGATACCAAAGTTTATGCCCCACCATTGATCCTGCACTTAGTGCACACACACTAAAATCTTAACATTTGCAGAGAGTTTCCTCAGTTTACTCAGTTTGCCTTTTCTTAATGAAAGCAGCAGCGTTTTTTGTATCTTAGTTTCATGAAGTATACCCTGAATTACAACTTCAGGGTAAACATCATTAGAGGAGGGATGTTTTTGTATATTGTCACAAAGACTGGAAATGAAAGCCCCTTTAATTTTACATCAGCAGATATTCAGATGTCAGATGTGTGTCCAGCCGTGTTTTAGGGACGTAGCTTAGTGTTACACGATACTATGTCTAACAACGTTTTTTAAATCCACAGTATAATGTGAAAACTAGTTTACCGAGTCAAATCAACAATAGAAATAAGGAAATCTCTTGATCCGGCTAAGAAAACTCATTCTTTGACTCATTCTGCAAATCTTTTTGGATTGTTTCCTAAAAAAAGTGAAGATTTTGCTTTTATTCCTTTTCTTTGCGAAGCTTGTAAAAAATAGGACTGTGAGAGTTAAGTACACATTATTGCAATACTAAAAAAATGTTATATGCCACTTTATATCTGCTAGTATTTACAGCAAGCAAAAATAGATATTGTTTGCAAGCAAAGATGGAAGGCATGGCTTTTTAAATCTAATATTATACCAAGTATTTAATCTAAGTAGTTCTTTTGACTTGAATATTGATAAGTGAAAGATGATTGAAAGAAGTTCAGCCCAAAGCTGAGTTTCCTTTGCTGGTGAAAGAAGCCACTGGTGTCAGAGGCTCACTTAATTTGTCATCAGCATGTTAAGGTCTCACTAATAGATAAGAAAAACCACAGAAAAAAGAAAACTGTGATATACTGTGAGCTATTCTGTCTTGAAATGAAAGTTGCAAGTGAACCAGAAAAAGAAAAAAAAAAGAGTAAACTTGAAAGTGAATCAGCCTGACAAACTTAGTGTGTGAAAATGCATTCAAGCTGTGACAAGAGGAAGAGGAGAAGAAGGAGAAGGTGTGCAATCTGTACAATCAATGATGGCACATGCTTGAGGCGAACAAAATGGTCTGAATCAGCAGTGATTCATAATTTCCACCTTGTTTAGGCAGAGGAAAGCTAACTCCTCCATCTGTTTCCAGTCTTTGTGCTAAGCTAAGCTAAACAACTTCGAGACTTTGTGTTTTTGCGCCCCTCACCATTAAAACTAGGACTAGTCCTTCAAAAATAAAGATTATAATCACGTGCAGAGAAGCAGATTTCCAAAGTGTAACATCATGAGAGATATTTCCTTTATTTAAAAGAAAAGGCAAGGCAAGCTGAGCAAAAAGGAACCCTCAACAAAGCTGCCACATCTTCCTCCACCCACTCTCATCCACACGTACACATTCTTCCTCTACTTCATCTCTTCTCTACTCTTCTCTCTTTCTCTTTTCTACAATACAGCTTTAGTCCAAAGGTTCTGCAGCAACACAGCAAAGCAAAGACAGATGTTAAAGATTAAAACCAAAGAGCTCCAACCTGATCCTCTTTTTAAACTCCAGCTCTCCATCCCTCACCTTTCCCTGTCTGCCCTCCTTTGTCACCTAGTGAGCCGGTATTTGAAGCATTAACCTCAGCTATCCAAAGGGAATAATAATAATAATAATGATAATTAAGATATTGATGATGATGAAATGTATATTTTTAAGTATTTGTCACTGGGGAAAAAAAGTAACCTTAAGCTTCTCATGGTTGAGATGACGGCAACGGTGATGATGATGATGATGGCGAAAAAGAAGTTTCTCTTGGTATCTTTGTAGCTGTTCAGATCCTTCTTAAGTTTATGTCTTTTTCTGCTCGTGCTGCCAGAGTACAGCTTTACAACCCCCCCCACCCCCACCCCCCCATTCATTCATCCCCAATGTTTGACCCTGATGTCTGACTGTCTGAATGTTACCCTCCACCCAGCGTATGTCCGAGACCTGCAACACCTTCAGGATGGGGAAGTTTGGGATTTTCTCTGGAAGTTGGTCCATGTTTACAGTCAGTGAGGAGGCTGTTACACCTGTGTGTGTATCTGCGTGTGTATGTGTGTGTGTGTGGTTAATGGGCAGGGTTAATATTTGGTAATAACGCGTCTTGACTCATGATCAACTTCCCAGAACACAACATAGCTTTAACTCCCACATCCCTGTCAAAACAGTCAGGATTGTTTTCTCATTTCTCTGTGTGTGTGTGTGTTTCCAGGTATGTGTGCGTTGGTGTCATCAATCCTTTTGTGTCTTTCCGCCGTGTGATCTGTCTCCCATCTGCACCTTCTTCCTACCCCCCACCCTCTTCCAAACCCTGTGGTAGCAACTTAGACTTTTAGTGTATTTATCTTGAAAATCAAAAAAAAAAAAAAACAAAAACGAAAGAAAAAAGTAACTGCTTGTTCATTGTACAGTGTTGTTCATTTTAAGTCATTTTTGTAACTGAAAGTGTTTCATTCATCCAAATAAAACAGGAGACAAAAACTGTACAGACAAACCCCCCCTTCCCCCTTTGCCTCTTGTTTTTTTTTTGTTCGAAACTCTTAAATTTGTTGTGATGTTTTACTCTTCACAGGTTTTACTTGTAAAAACCTTATTGATGAAAGAGGAACCACCTTTTACTTCATATGCCTCTTCCTAACCAGAAGAGGGCGCTGTTAGACTTCTTATGTCTGCCTGTAGAGACCAGTTTCTTATCGGATGTATGATATTGATTCCTATTGATAGAAGCTACCAAAAATCCCACTTACTATTATTTCAAATTTTAGAATTTCTCTAAAGCCTGTTTTAATCGATCTAATTTGAACATTAGCATATATATTGCTGTCAATAAGTATTTAATCTTAAAAGATTTGTTCCCTCTTGCTTTTTGTCACTCTTAACATGTTTGACCAGATATATAAAACACAGTTTTCGAATGATACTTTCCTTTAGGGTAAAAAAAGAAAGTTATCCAAATCAAATTGGCTGTCAATTAAATTATTATGAATAACCAATTTTTTTAAATGATTGTTTTATTTGGTATGTCACATCAAGCTTGAACAAAGCCTGTTCTGTATAATCTTGAAATCACTTCAATTGAAACTGTCGTACAGCATAAAGTAGGCAAGAAGTTTGGCAGAAATTTTAGGACAGAGGAACAGTCATTGGCATTTTTCAGTCTAGTAAGTGTTATAAAACATAAGACTTTGGGATTCCAGTTAACCATGTTGTAGACCCACCAGTGAAGAAAAGATGGACCAGTAGTAAATCTTCCTAGGAGTGGCTGACCTACTGTAATTAGTCCAAGAGTGTATTGACAACCTATATAGAACATTGAGAAAATACCCAGATCATCTAAAGCCCTCCAGGCCTCACCTGCCTTGGCTACGATCAAAGCTAAGAGAGTTTTTAGTAAAACTTTATACGGTACATAGGGGAGCTCTAAAGCCTAAACTGCTGCTGGTTCAGTAAAACACAAACATCTCCATGATCCATGGGATTTATGGGAAAATATTGTTTGAACCGAGCCTCGAGTGTGAGAAAAAACCAAAAATGGAGAAATAATAAAGGGTGAACAGTCACATTATATGTCTACACAGAAAAGACTAAAACCATTTGATCATGACTCCATCCTGACAGTTTTTAGATTGTTTTTAGCCTAAACCGCATTCCAGCACTGGGTACAATTAGCAGACACAAACACACATCTCTCCATCTGCTGGCAGTAGCACAGAGCTACCAGAAAATTAGATAGCAACTATTAAATAAAGGCTGTCCTGTCTAAGAACCTAGCAGCTACATCTAAACACATCAGCAGCTTCAGTGTCCACTTCAGTGAGCAGCAATGTTCACACTATACTCCAAGTGTCGTTCAAGTCCTATTCCTCTTGGAATCACATATTTTTGTGTTTTTCCACACTAGATCCTGTACTTCTCTTCATTATATCCACACTACCCTTGGAGGTGCTACATAGCTTTCCTGTAGTCGGCTGCTTCCTTGTTTAGGCCCCGTACACATGAGCTGCATTGTAACACTTTTGTTATTGTAAATATACAGAGGGGTTAAATTTACCTTCAAGCTGAGAAAAAATCCATGCGCAGAACACAGAAATAACATATAATATCTTTTTTATTGCATTTGAGAGTTACTGGTGTATAATTAAAAAATATTGAATAATTTGTCTATGCACCTTTAAGGGGTCAAATACATTCTAAATAAATTCTAGATATTACAATACTATATTATAAGTACAAAGATTATGAGGGAAAAAATCCAAAAGGAAAGTAAATAAACAAAATGTATCTTATTCAATTTAAAATCAGACAATAGTTACTTATCTGTCTGTTTAATTGGCTCATGATCTAACCGTTTATCAATAGCAAACAAGTGTGAGATATATATATATATATACATATTTACATATTATTATCTTTTGTATTTTATTGAAAGGAGAACACTCAGAATCTGTAGAAAAGTAAAATATTTCATGCAGACATCGATGCCTATTAATATTTATGAATTGATAATAGAGAAAGAAAAAATAAAAAAGAAGCAAATTGACCAATGAACAAAAAACAACTGGTAAACAAAACATTACCATTGACTACATGATGACTTTTGTCTTTTAATGGTCCATGGGGTCATGTTGCTATCTAAAGGGTCACTGTTCAATGTCCAATTTATTTTAGTTTTAAGAGCTTTTCTTTCCATTTTCAAGTAACAGATTATGATAGAAAGTGTGGAAGGACACTTAATTGGTTGAAATTGATAAAAGTTTGCAAACTGAGGTTGAATCAGTTATTTCCATTTTAAAAAGTGATTAATTTACAGGTTAGCCTGAGATATTTTTTTTTATAATACTTAAACCTCTTAGTATTGCATGTGCCAAAAGGAAAGAAAAGATACTGTGATGATGTCTTTTAATTCTCTTCATCGTCCTTAGATATCACTTTTCTCTTGTGTAATGGTTTATTTTGTTAGAAAAGGTGTTGATCGTCATCAATCATAGCATCATCGTTGGCAGAAGCTGACACTTGTCTTTTCCAGATGTGTTTGTTTGATCTGCTTTTTTGTTTAATAGACGACCTCACAGGTGATTTTCAGGATGCTTTTCTGCTGGAATGACCCACCTCCTAATTTTTGATCTTTCATCTCTGGAGACTGTGTGCTTTCCTGTCCACTTCAGCTAGCCAGTCTATTATTCTATTCTAGCCTAAATTAGCATATCTTAGGTCATCTTAGGTCTCTGTTCATTCTCTCTGATACCCTAAAGGAACTTCATACTTGGTAATATGGCATTTTATTCACATTTAATTTAATATTTATCCCTTAACACCAAAATCCACTTTATGCTGTCTGATTCCCACCTGAAATGGGACACAAAACTAGAAATGTTTGTCCATTAGAGAGACTGAACCCCACCAACTCTGTTGCAATAGATGCTAGTTTGGATCAAACGTCTAATTTTAAGTAAAGCTCTATAATACTGTGTTTTTGTTTTTCTAAGTCTCAGATGTGTATCTATATATTTAATTACTTTTTTTTCAGGCAGCTTGCCTGACTCAAAATCCAAAGTAAACTATATAAAAGCAATTTCCAGTTAACTTTACTCTATTAATTTTTTTCTTAATTTTCTGTGTTGATTTTTGTTCATATTTGAATAGAAAATATGGAAATCATCTATTCTTCTTTCGTGTAGACGTGTTAACTCACAGGTAAGGTAGATTAACTTGTACTCTGATGAACTTAATTTGGTTGACAAGCTACAAAACATAATGCAGTTTCTGATAACCATTGCTGAAGTGGTAAATGGAAATGACTTTTAAAGTAGTGACAGTAGCATTTGACTTTTCCTCTTTGGACAATCCTTTTTTCAGTCCAGCTCTGGTTTATGGGTAGAAAGTTGTGACTAAAATTGTATTCATGCAATTTGAAAAACATTTAATTGAAACAGAATTTGAGACTGAATCCATTTGCCTTTAAAATGTATTTCTTTGGATTAAAAATGTAGTTTTTTCTACTTTTACCTTCAGCTCTATAATTAAATTTCAGATTGAAAATTCATCATTGTGTTGCATATCAGTCCTCTAGCTATAAAGCCCACCAGATTCCACCGATTCCACCTAGATAATGGACACTCTCACCCCTACTTCTTGGTAGTTGAATTTCACATCTTAAAAGTTCCAGATGGTTCTGTAAATATTTGCTATAGACATGGGCTCACCAACATCCTTGCCTGTGAAGCTCGTTTGCAACAACTGTGTGCTCTGAATTTCAAATTTTGGTGAAACAAAACACAGGTGTCATGGTTTGTTTCTAGCTATTTGATCCACATTGAAGGAATCTCAGGGGAATGTTGTAACGGGAAGGGGAAAGGCTTATTGAATATGAACTGGCAGGTGATCCAAAGGAGAAACAACAAGGGGCTTGGCCGGGAACTCTGAAAAGAGAGACAGCGTTAGAAGTTTGTTGATGTACTGAACTGAAGGAGAGTGATTGAAAAATTCCTGTAGAAGATGTGGATAACCGGCAGGGTCAGGTAAGCAGATCAGAGACTCAGGGTTGTGTGGCAGAGACAGAGAAAACAGACTGAAGACCTGAAATTAAAAGGTGGAGGAGCAATCCTGGTATGACGTGGACTGACAGAAGTTACACAGGTGAGGAGAAGCAGTCAGCCCAGCAGAGGGGTCAGTACGCCTTCTAGTGAAGCTGCGACCTTGATGGAATAAGCAGGAGAAAAAGGATGGATGGATGGATGGATGGATGGATGGATGGATGGATGGATGGATGGATGGATGGATGGATGGATGGA
>JAUZNJ010042144.1:2919-33654 GCA_034780135.1 Jordanella pulchra | reverse complement strand
ATAAACTGTTGAACTTTTTCCCCGTATTCCGTGTGGTGTTCTGCATGTGGGTTAGAGCTCTGAAACCCACCATGACATCTACTCCTGTATCATCTAAAGTTACTCTTTTCAATGTCAGTTTAAATAATATTAATAGGCAACTAATGATGCACTTAAATAGAATTGGGTCATCCTGAGTCAAATTTTCCAGCTTATTGTAAGTATGAAAATTAAGTTCAAGGAAGCAGATTATATATTATACAGGAGCATCTCTAGAAGTTTGAATATCACCAGAAAGTTAAAAAAAATGTCAGTAATTTCAATCAAAAAGTAAACTCATATGAAAGAGATTCAATACACGTTCATTTGGGGATTAATACTAGGATAAATTTGAAAATTGTGATCTTACATTGTAATAATATTAAAAACTTTTTTGACTCATAAAGTTTTTATGATATATAACTGATGGCTTTGGTACAGCAGTAATTTCTTCTCTCCATAAGAAAAATAAGTCACAAAAGGTCAATGTTAAAACAGATCAAGTTGAGTGGAAGGAATAGTATACTGTAGGTGCATAGACAGCATGAATAAACAAAGCCTTTGTCAGAATAGCAAAGTAGAGTTCATGCAAGTGCTATGGGGGGGGGGGGGGGGGGGGATATATGCAGGACAATGTCTGCAAGTCTGGCATTCTTTATGTTAAACATGTACTGAACCAGAGACAGTCAGGAGAGTTATATATGAGCTAAAGTGAAAAAAAAAAACACTGACCTGATGAAAAATGAATCTGTGAAAGGGCCTCGGTAGATGAATTTAACTGATGTTCTGCTGATACAAACTGTGTTTACCTTAAAAAATATTGGTATCTCAAAAGGAGTGAAACATGTCAATAAAACTGTCAACTCACTAATTTAAGAATTTATTTTCACGACAAAACTAAACATCCTTTAAGAAGGAGGGGCCTGCATGCCTGCCCTTCAGTTAAAAAAAAATAGTTTTCACTTCTTTTCATACAGCCGCCGACATCAGCAAGAAATTTCAGACTCATTCATCAACTCTGCTAACTGAGGCAGCCCAGGTCAGAGATAAACATCTCAGTGTGGAAACTGGAACATAAAGCAACAAATTGGTATTCTCCAGACATGCACTGTTTTGCTTTGAGACAATAATAAAAAACGCACTAAGATATTGTGGTATCTGATTATATTCTGAGTTGTAGCTCAGATGGGAAAACATTCCAAAGCCTAAAGCTTATACTAAGAGTGTTTAGAGAAAGCAATGTAAGGATCCCTGACTATCCTAAGGACCAGTCTGGAGCTGCAAGCTAAGGAGCCATATATGGGGAAATGTTGTGTGTGGGTGTGTGCTATCAGAAGCTATGAGGAGCTGTAATCATTGTTCCTTGAGAATTCATCCATTGTCTTTGACTCTTCAGGATTGTTGCAACAATCTGTATTAATATGGGCCTTATTTTAATAAAGTATGCACATGTAAAACTAAGCTTGCTTCAGAGTGTCTCCTGAGGATGTGTCCTATTGCTATTGCTATCTGTGCAGAGTTAATGACTGCATGTGAATTATATAGAATTTAAACAATTTTATAAACAAACCCTTAAAATGTTATGACTTTTTATGTTTTTTTTCTCAGGCTTAGATTATAAAGTCTACTGATTGAAATATTTGTGGAGATTTTTGGAGATATATTCTGGTAGTCATTGTCTTCTGAGGATAATTATGGTTTAGAAATTCCCTTTTACTGAAAATGTTCTTTCTGTATAAAATCCTTCTGGTCATTCAGATGTTTCTTTGCATTAACTTTGTCAAGTCTGCTGCATTGTCTATACATCATCATCAGTACACAATTAATGGAGCTCTCCTGGGGGGGGGGGGGGAGGTAATTATCACTTTCTCTGCAGTCATTTATGTATCATTTATACATGGATCTTTCTTGAACTTTCTTATCTCACTGTTGCATAAACATCCGTATTCCTCTTTTAACAAAATTTTTTCAAAGTGTGTGAACTGAAAGCTAAAAAATGGTTGACTGACTTCCTATAACAAAGATTCAGTACATCTGAATCTTGGCAAGCATTCTTGTGCCTTGCTGACCACAGACACGGGTGTCCCTCAAGGCTCCATATGAAAAGAAAGCGAAAAGAAAAAATGGTATAATCATTGCTGAGTTAATCACATCGCGGTGTAGATGACAAAAAAATAAAATAAATAAAAAACATTGTATTTATTGCTGTTAACTGGAAATGATTGTGGACTTCTGGGGGATTTTTTTTTTTCACAAAAGGAACCTGACATCCATTAAAGAAACCCATCTGAATCCATCAACGCCAGTGTATTCAAGCCCGGCTTGTTGCTGTCAGAGAAAAGACACAGAGAGACTTTGTCATGTCATCTATCAAACTGAGAAGGTGACTGGTGATCTGTCCTTGCTCCAAAATCTAAACCACTTCAGGACCTTTTCAAGAAACGGCCATCATGTCATCCTACAAAACACATGTCAAACTTTTCCATCCATACTTTGATTTTATACATTTTTTGTTGCATGGTTTTAGGGTTTTTAACACTTTTGCTGTATTAAATTTTACAGATTCTTTTAAACAGTTTTCAATTTACAAAAACACTGGGGCGTCTTCTTAACCTCCCTTATAATAATAAACAATTCACTGATCCATCTAAGAACTTAACTTTTAATGGTCTTTCAAAAACACAACTTTACACTTTTGCTTTTGGTTTAGTTGGAGCTTACCATCTCATTTTTTCATAATTCTATTCTTTTACTTATGGGAATTAAAAGAAATGCAAATATTGTAAGACTATTTAGAAGGAAACTGTGCTGCAGTGCAATGTTTATATGAATTAAACAGTGTGTAAAAAATGTTCAAAACAATCTTCTAGAGTATTGAATTTTACTTTATTTTGCTTTAACAAGTAAAGCAGATGTCCATTATGTCCATATTACTCTACAGTGCTTAAGATGAACGTTTAGCGGCAATGAAATTCATAAACTTATGCTTCTATTATATGCATTAAATTGTACAAAAAACACAATCAAAATTTAAATGAGCTCTTCACCTAATTTTTACATGATGTGTAAACAAAGTTAAGAGCAATTATGTCTCTATAAGAAATGTTGCTCCAGAGAAACAAGAACAAATCAGTTGATAACTAAATGATGACCCACATAGGATGCAACAGAAATCTAAATAAGGCTTTTTTGAAGGAGATTATGCTCTCCATGTTTGCTTTAGACCTCTGGAGAGAAGATTGGCTCAATAATTGATAGTTTGATCAGCTGGGGGATTGGGAAAATGAGTATCTGAAGCACCGTTTGCATCCTCTGACTGCAGCACAAATTAGTATTTAGTCTGCAGCAGCACTGCGACACAACACAATTTATTTTCAATTATCCCTGTGCCATGAGAGACGGAAGCAATGTTGTTTTGTTTTTGCTGCTGCTCAGCAGATCACACAGCCTCTGATACATTTTCCCTCTGACATTGAGTATCCATCCTAAGGCCCCTGCAGGGATCAGACACATCTGTGCACTAAAAAAACACACTTAAAGGACAATGAGAGAAGCAGCTATAAGTGCTGTTTTTTGAGAAAGATGCGGTAAATGTTTAGAGATCATACCCCAGGATCTGTTAAATTGCTCTGCTTTAGGAAAAAGTAAAAGTGTTAAATCCCAGACAGCCCTGAGGTTAAACTGTAATCAAGAAAGAAAACTTTGTGTTTCTTGCAGTGTTGCTTTAACAAAAAGATTGTCAGCTTAGTTCTCATTTGCTTTTAGAAAAACAAAACAGGTATCTTTTTGTACTCAATTCCAATAGAGGTATTATTTCACGTATGCATGTGAGTTCCCTGTGCTTATATGTGTTACAACCAGATCTTCAGGATTAGGTGTGACAGAGGGCGAGTGACCCTGAGTTCAGCGCTGGTCCAAATAAACAGTGGAGGTGTTGATACTAACTCAAGGCAGCAGGGCCCGAAGGGACGTCACACAATCCTAGCTATATTAAATTTAAAACCACATACTGTTGAAACCAGATGTTAACATACACCACATGCAAAGAAAGATCATCTTTTTTTCCCCCTCACTGTCTGACATCAAACCACACTAAATGTTATAGGTCTTTTAGGAGTACCAAAGCTGTTGCTAAATACCAGAATGATGAGAGAGAGAGAGAGTGATTTAAATAGTTTTGTACAACCTTATTTATATTTAGAAGATGACATGGACTAAAATTATGATGCTTTTAAAAGTCAGGGAAATCCCTAATGACGATATCATGGTAAGTTTCTAATAGTATAATTTAATATGTTTGAGTGAAAAAAAGACCTGTAGATGTTTTTATGGCAACAGCTTAAACATATTACTTTTAATTGTGACTTCAACACAAGATATTAGAAAGGAAATAGCAGATTTAAACAGGTTTGGTTCATCTTTTGATACAAATTTAACATGTCTGCTCCAACCCCAGAAGAAGGAAGGGAGAGTCGTTATCCACAGAGAGATGAGTCTTCTACAGAAATGGGCTGGTATGCCACTCAGCGAGGAAAAAATCATTACCCTGAAAGCAACATATAACTGTTTGTCAATGCAAAATCTTCAAGATCTGAACATGTTGTGCCCTGTGGTACAATCAATTAATCTGGGCGGTTTAAGGCGGTGAAGACTTATGCACTTTACAAAATAGATAACAACCTGAGATGCAAATATGTGAAAAAAACTGGGGAAATGTCAGCCTGGAAGGTAACATTTTGGCTCTATCTCAGTGTGAAGACAATAAAGAGGCTGTACTGTTGTTGTAAAGAGCCTTGAGATGACATTTGTTGTGTATCTGCGTTATATAAACGAACCAAATTGAATTGAATAATCTAAATTCTTGCAGTCCCTCAATTCTTCAGAGATTATTTTATCATTAAAGTGCACCTTAAGGTCTCATTTATTTGTAGATAGACAGCTTTTACATGAAAACACAGTTGTAAAAACCTTGATTCTAACTGTTATAAAGTGATTATTACAGCGGAGACCTGAAATCACTTCATAAACTTGCATTCTTACAAATTTAACTACAAGATTAGCTTTAACACACAAGGCCAATGCTAACAAATAGCATCTTCCATCACAATATTATTTAATCATTATATCAAAATTATACAAGGAGGATTGTCGCACAACAAAAGAAGCAGAGTGCAGACTATATGCATGTAGAAATAATAGTCTGACGTTGCCTCTTATCAAAGATAACCAATTGAAACAGATTATCCCATTAAAACTGACTGCTAGATTTAAGAATTGAAACAAATCATTTCTTTTCTTGTTGACCATGGAAAAAAAAAAGAAACACCTAGCCTCTGGGCTTTGATGAGTAGTCATCTTGACAGCATGTCAGATTGCATCTCCGCAGGAAGTGATGGATTTGTTCCTGTAGTCAAAGGAATCAAGACGAAGCTACAGTCCGACAACTTTTACTGACAAATGAGACGTAAGGAAAAGGCAACAGGTGAACAAAAACAAATTCATACTCTGCAGCTTATTCTGAATTAATGTTTTAGATTGCCTCAAGTAGAGCCCTCAGCGCCTAAAGCCTTTGTTTTATTTATTATATAGACACAAGTTGAGTAGATGGATAACCTGTTAGGTGGAGGTGTCTGTTGGGTTAGGAACAATGGAGGCCTTATGTAATGATCTTGGTGACGGTGTTCACACTTATTGATTAAAACACACCATGAAAGACAATATTGCCCAGAGGGTCAGTAGCTGATTAACCCCCACATCTGCACATTAATCAACCGCTGACCTCTAAAGAGCTAAAGCAAAGATTGTCTGCCTTTCTCTGCTGGGCTTTAATAAGACAGTGCTGTAATGATGACGGTCCCCACAGACATTCACTCGATGCAGAAATGTAACTTTCTTCAAGCTGCTGCACGAGGCATTCTTTTTAAGGAAACAAATGATGCTGGTGTCTCCATTAAAGGAGACACAGGATTCAGATGGACTCACTCAACGGATAAACTAAGATATACAACTGTTTGCCAAACACAGGGTTCACAGTTCAAAACTATGTAAAAATGTTGTTTCATACATGTCGGATTTTATACAGACTTTCTGCATCAAATATTGTCCCTGAAAACTGAACTTATTTAACAATACAGCACATTTTAAATCTAAAATTAAATAAACAGTTAATTCTGGCTTTGTGGCTAATGTTAACAACCAAAAACTCTAAACTTGATTATGCTCTTGCATCAAATATGTTCTGGGTGTGAATGTCAGCTTGGAGCTGTTTTCTTTGCACAGATTATCCATGTAAAGATTCTTTGACTTTCTCACACATTCTAAAAACATGCAGAGTTGGGTTTATTGCCCTTAGATACCAGTACCCTAAGATATCAGTGTCTGACTGCATAGACATATTTGCAAAATGACCTAAATTTTTCTATGACTATACGCATTCAAGAAAGAAGGATGGACTTTACATATTGATCCTAGATCTTGTAATTGTTTTCTTTATTATCAATCCTGTCAATAACACAAATTTACATCCCATCTACAACTAATTTAGTAGATATTATGAGAAGGAGACATTTAAATATCCATTTGAATATATAGGAATATACTTTATATAGACAGAGATAATCCTAATCATCCTTAGTTTGATTATAGAAATGATTTTTAAAGAGAGACGCTTATTTGTATTCAGCCCCTTTTTCTTTGAGATCCATAACAAATCCAGTGAAACCAAGTATCTACAAAAGCAACCTATATAATAAAACTTAAAAGAACCCATCTGTGCAATTTAAAACTGCACATGATCTATTCTGATTTGCATTTAAGATTCAAAATGATCACTGAAGGAGAACAACATAGCTGATATTTCCACCTCTGCAGCTGCCGCTCTGCAGATCAAGCTGCTGCTCCTGTGAGCTATCTGATAAGAGGGTCTTTCTAGTTCATATTCTAATTAATATGGAGCCTCACTTCCTGCATCCCATAGTCTTAAGGGAGAACAGCATTCAATAGGAATTATCCTCAGTTTAAAAAAAGGCTTCTGTCCCCACAGCTGCTACTTTCTGTTACAATCTGATCTTCTGCCACTTCCTGTTACTTAAAGCAGAAATACTGCACAAAGAAAAAACATAAAGCATATATATGTGTGAGTGTCTGTATACATGTATATGAACACAAAAAGAGAGATAATTCAATGAAATTAAAAGATTAAACAAAAAAGAGCTGATTTAATTGACTCAAGGCTGAGGGTCCACATTAAAACAAACATGATTCATTATGTCAGATAGAATAAAACAAAAATAAACTTCTGTCTCTTGTTTCCTTTGGTTTCCTTTATGTGAAGAATAAACCCTTGCTTAGGCTCTAAGGGGAGTTCTGTTACCAAGATGTAAAAATAAAGCAACAATCAATTTCATAATCTGCCTCATTGGGACATTTATCTCAGGTTAACAGTGTTACATTGTTAATCTATGCTACATTACTTGTGGTATAAACTAAAAAAATATGTTTAGTTTCTGAATGACTGTCTGTTGCCCATTATGATAAAAAAACAATAAATATTAATTTGTGGTTCAATTTTGTCAAAAGAAAATACTAAAATATGTTCTTGCAGTTTAGTAGTCTAACAATATTTAAGCAACCAACTGTTGGTTTCTTTGTATTTTAGTTGATTGGTGCAGCATATGATGTTGTTATTCGTGTTGTTAGTGCTAAACACAGATTAATTCAGCAACAAACCTTTCACCCAGCAGCTCCTGCTCTCAAAATAACAAACTACAGAGACACAATCCCACCAACCCCTTGGGTTGAAAAGAAGTTCAGAGTAGTTCAAAGAAATGTACTTCAAAACCCAGCTTCAAGAGCAAAGAGGAAACGTGTTTAAAACTAATCAATGAACTACACATTGATTTAACATTCATTCAAGCATTTATTTAAATGTTTCAAACTCCTTCATCCGCGTCTTTATGGACTTTGCTTCGGGGACATTGGAACTGATGGAGCCATTTTTAAACTGTTCCCTCAAAGTTGGAAGCGTTAAATTGGCTAATGTGTCTTGATATGCTGAAGTGATGAAATTGCTTTCATTGGAACTAAGGGGCTGAGCCCAGTGAGTATCTCTGGGATTTATGATTTAAAGTTGTGCGTTTTGCATAATTTGTGCTATTTGTTTAGCACATAAATGAAGTAATAAGAAAGAAACTGCTTTGGTAAAATGTGGTCTGAATTGAGCCTGAGACAGGTATAAATTTACCAAATGAGACCTAAGCATGATGTGACTCAGCTGAGAAATTGTATTTAATTCTCAGTGGGTAATAAATGCAACAGTTTTAAAGTCAGAAGCACAAGGCTCAGCTGAGCCGCTCACACAGAAACAGTAGTTAACCACCTGAAATGGTGGCACGACTGCTGCACAAGTGAGAGAAAATAATCTCTAAAGTAGCCCAACTAATCATGTGTTTCGTTTTTATCAGTTCAAAGTCAAATTGGTTGGAAGAGCAAAGATACTGACTCACTAATTTGGGTTCATTCTTGACAGATTCTCAGTGTGTGAGAAGAACGAAGGTGATATGAGGAGCAATGGGAGACAGAGAGTGGCAGCGCAGATACAAACTGACCAGAAGTGACAGGTAAACTGTGACAGTCCTGAGGGCCGATAAAAAAAAAACACACAGCCTTGTGCACTCTCTTTCAGCTTGGCTGGTAAATGAAGAGCAAACAAACCCTTTATTCAGGTTGGCAGCGAGGTGGCTTCAGACGGCCTCCCCTCAATGGGAGCGCTCTGGGTGATGCCTCCAAGTTGGCAGACTTCCACAGTGGTTAAATGTTTCAAAGCAAGATTTCTTCATTCAGTTCCTGAGTTCCCTCTAATATCCACCATTCATAGATAATTACTCAGTACTGGTTACTGGTCCTGCAGTGTGACCAATTGCTGCCACTCCTGAACGCTCAAGCTTCTCTACTCATATTTGGTTGCACTTAATCTACCAAATTAAAGCAATGGAATTAACATCTTACATCCAAGAACAAAGTATCCAACATAGCATTAGATAACTTAGAGCCACTTAGACAAACCATGATGATTATATCTAGCAGAACTGTTAGATGGATGTAAAAAGCATGTTGCTTAGCAATGGGGAAAAAAATGTAGATTTTGAGCTGAGGAACAGAATATTGTCAAAAACAAGCACAAAGCTTCTGTTTCGGACTTTAATGCTGCGCCACAGGCTACATCGCAGCAATGGCGCTTTCATATGAACACAAGTTCTGCAGCACCTCTGCTCATTAAAGAGAAATCTGGAGGAAGTTTATGAGAAAATATTGCAAATTGTGCTTTCAGATACAACATCACTACATAATACAGTCCTGGATTTGTTATTAGACTTTATTTGCATTTCTTTTTATTTTTAGGACCCTTTCTTGTCCTTATAACAATAATCATCATCACATTCTGAATAAATAGATTAAATCTTTAACAATTTGAGATTTTATTTTCCTTTCTAATTTGAGACTATTGTGTTAAAGGGCCTCTTATAACCCAATCTGTAAAGTTTAGTAGTCACAAATGTACAACAGTATTATCTGCTGTGGCAGTAACTGTGTAATATGTTTAAGCTTTAATCAAAGAAATACCAAAGAAAAACGTCAATAATGCATATTCACTTTAGATCAATGTACAGAGGGAATGTGTATTTCTCTGTGGCCCCATATTTAATCAGCTGAGCTGTTTAGCTTTTATGAAGGAAGCAAGATTCAATTTGCAGATCTGCTGTGATACCAATGAAATATTATTACAGTTGGCTTTGGTTCACTCTCTATTGTATCTACATCCCAAGAGACACATTTTAAGCCCCTATATGACCGTTGGTTCTGTGCCAGCTCTTTAAATCATATGGGAAAAAATATAGCTAAATATATTTTTGACCATTATAGTGAGAGGATGGAAAATTAGCTCATCGTCTTTGATCTGCTTATTTTATTTTTAACAAAATGCATACACTCCCATAAATACCAACTTTTGAAAAGTCTAATTTTATACATTTGTGCATGTGGGCATTTTTCCGCAGATACACACACACACTTCCTTCATCCCTTCTTTCAGTACGTCCTGACAGGTGGTCCTGTGGGACACATCTCAGCAGGCAGCAGGCTTCATCTTTCCATAAAACCTTTACTCTGGGTTAGGGGAAACGGGAGAGGAGAGGAAGTACTCCAATGGACCACCGAGGATCACTCTTACATCAGAGGGAGCTGCAGGAAACTATGCGTCTTAGCAGCAAAAATGTTGTTTTAATGATCTTTTTTTCCTGAAAAACTTAATTCTGAGTTTTCATAAGTCATGCCTTAAGCATGAAAATGACCAGAACCTATAATTTGAATATATCATTCAGTTATGTATCTTGTTTAACTTAATTAGTATCTTGTTTAACTTTTTATGATGTTCAACTTGTATATGCATATGTAAAATAAGTAAAGATATTTGTACTAAATCTGTCTGCAAAAGCTGCCTCCACTGAATGGGTGGCAAGGCAATGCATGTAAATGAAATGCTTCTTCACATGTGCATAAAGACTCAGCAGGTAATTACACATTACACTGTCAACAAAAGTATAAAGTTAGCAGAATCCAACAAGTAATAGAATAACATCAAATGTCCAGGTTGTAGCTTCAGCTCTAATGCTTGGTTGACCATTTTTATCAGTCACAAAAGAATGAATCCCATGAGTTTTTAATGAAACATGCTGGACTGAAAGAGACGACCCTCAGTGAGTATGAATGCTAACAAGTAAATATGAAGCCTATGCAGTGATCTCAAAGTGATGAAACAACAATAACAATTTCCTCTTTACTTTTTCACAGTTTATTTTGTAATTCCAACCATAGATGTCTCATCAGATTTATTGCCACTCAGTTCATATGTTGTCAAATTAACCTAATTTTTATTTCTGTCATCTTAAACTGTTCAAACTGTTTTTAAAAACATCTGGTTTGATCTCCTTTTTTATTCCTCTGCTATTTTCCATCTAAAAATGACTTTCTAACCTCCTCCTTGTCTCTAGCCCATCCAGACGCCTCAGGGGAGTCATGTGAAATCTCTGTCACTTCCTTGTTTTTCTACAACTGGCATCCAGCTAACATATCATGTCCTCTCAGTTTCTTGATATTTCTGCACATTCAAACCCAGCAAACAAAAATGCTTTAATTGAACTGCTTGTGCATCAGGACAAACTGTTTCTGTTTCGCTCAATTTTTGTCATATTCAGATGTCAGTCAGCAGATATTGGGTTTTTCAGGTCCTAAACCAGCATATAGACATGTCCAATAAAACACATTTTTATATTTTAAATGAATCCTTTAAAAAACACTGCAACCTTTTCTCATTAATAAAACAAAATCCAGTTTCAATTAAATACACATTCAATAGGATCTTTGCAAACTTTAAAGATCAAGAAAGTGTTTGTCAATTCAAGGGCCGAGGTGGATAGTAACTAGTCATATTTAAAAAAGCACTTTTAGAAGTAGTTTTACTGTGTTATACTTCTTACTTTTATTTGAGTAATATTCTTGTAAAGTATCACTAAACTTGAGTAAAATCTCTGACTAGTCTGTCGCCTGTGAATAATTTGAACTATTTCAAGATAAGGTAAGATAAAAAGCAGTAGATATTATCAGCGGAAGTTCTTTACTCTGTCCTAACATACAGTCCTCACCATAAGGATGGCTTTCTTAGTTTTAAGTGGAAATAAAATAGTAAAATAATTTTTTCTGTATGAATTTTTTCTCTTATATTCATGAAATTTATTTGTGTTCTTTATGCAATCAGGTCTTTAAAACACCAGAACGTGCACATAAAGCCTTTATCTCTGCATCATTTCTAAACATTAAATCAGATGTTAGTATCCAACAATTACTCATCACTCTAGTAGCCTTTTACCAAATACTTTTTTTTTACTTTTAAGTAAGTAATTTCTTTCACTTCGTTTTACTTTTACTTGAGTAAAAAAAAAATGCTGAAGTAGTGCTACTCTTACTTCAGTACAATTTTTGCGTACTTTACAGATCTCTGTTCAGGTGACTTGTGTTCCTTATTGGTGAAAGAAAAATAATGAAATCCACTTTATTTGGAGACTAACACCAGCTGAACTATGTAATAAAACATAAACATGTGTATAATGTTGTATTTACATTGGTGTAATCCGTCACAATACCTTTTAATTATGATAGGGAATACCCACAAAAAGGACAAACCTTTCAGGCCTATTTAAAATAGAGAAAAATAATAAAGGGATGCTTTACAGTAAAGATTATTTATAGAGTATCTGTAAAAAAGTCTAATATCAAATTCCACATTTGATTCTTTTTTTTCCCTATAGAACATCCTGTTTTCATTTTAATTCATGCTTCAGTAACAAACCTGATTGGTCTAGCTCCCAAAAGATTATACATGGGTAGAAACAACTTTATTTATGGATCTGCAGCACAAATTTGCTAGAAGAAAACTGGTCCACCAATCAAGTACTAATGCATCTGGTGTGTCAGTGTTGGATTTTTAAAACATTTCTTAACTTGTTGTGGCATCAGGAGGAGGTTCATGACCGACAAAGTCCATTCATGGTGCAAGTTCTGGACACAAAAGGTCAGAATTCCACTCAGAGTTTATTTTTTTCTGCATACCCAGCAGCGACTCTGCATGTGCCTTCAGCAGCCAAATATAAGCTGTGAAAACGACGGCTGAAGTTGTGCTGCAGTATCAGCTCACTCAGCTGTGAAATATGGCTGACATGACTGTGTGCAAACCACAATTACGCCTTGAATCCCTGACAAGTGACCACAGAGCACTAGTTGTTCGCTCAACTGTGCAACATGAACTGGTGGACCCTGCCTGCAATGCCTCTATTTGCCCAAAACACAATCGCTGCGATGTCACACACAGTCGCTGGCATTTGCAGCAGAAAGAGATTGGCACCAAAGTGACAGGAGGGAGAAGAGCCTATTTGTGCTACTTAACAATAGATGAAAGTGGAGGAGAGCTTTATTGTGTGCTCTTAGATTGACTGCATACAGTGTATTTCTCAATAGCTATAAGTGTGTTTTCTCTATATCACATCAATATTTGATTCAGCTTGGTGAAGAACAGGATTAGTTTGTCTCTGTACCTCTGTGATATTTATATTATGCTTTAAACAGCTTAGTGTAAAGTTGTTTGATGTGGTTAATATTTGTTTCAATTACCTTTCATAGAAGAAAATATGCTCCAATATTCAGTGGATTAATCAATAAAGACTAAGATTCTTGGTTTCTGACACACTTGTTTTGAGTTCTAGGGGTTATTTTACAAAAGAAGCTTTCAAATGCAAGCTGTCAACAGCCTGTTCCTGCAAGGGGAAATAAATGAAGTGACTCAGATTCTTGTGATTGACAGACCAGAGTGCTTCATCATTGCTGATTGGATAATTAGTGTTTTCAGTGGTTCTAAGAATCTCTTCTCATTCATTTGTGGTATTGTCATTGTTACTTAAAGCCTAAGTCTCCATGAAGACTTCCCAGCTTAGATAAGCTTTTAGGAAATTGGTGCTTTTAGTCAAAATAGTTTAGGAATGACAAGTATTCTCTGACAGCATCTTCAACCATAAGTGCTACAAATGACAAGGAAGATGAGAGCAGTATTTGTTTTTATTAAACAACAAAACAACACTAACAACTACAGATTTTATAACTCTTCTTTAAAACGACAGGCAGTTTATTGTTGTATTTCTGTTTTTTACCCTCCTGTCTGACTAGACCTTAAAATCTTTTAAGTTTTCTGCTAGCTTAGCCCAAAACTTTACCTTCTTTGAGAATCTCATACTCTGCAGGTTGTTGATTCGAGCTGTTTGTCTTGTTCAATGGCTTAAAATTGAATTTTTTGTGTGAATTAGTGTGACATGAATAAATAAATACATGCAACTGCCTCAATAAATCATGCTTGTATCTAATAAGGCATCTTTTAAAATGAAGCATTCTGGGCACGGCACTGGTGTAGCGGAGAAGCACAAGACCATGTATGGAGGCCTCAGTTCTCAACAAGGGCGTCGTTGGCTCGATTCCCGGCCAGTTGACCTTTGCCGCAAGTTTTCCTCTTTCTATACACCTCTTTCCTCTCTGCCTACTTTCAAAAGATAACGTCAAAATAAAGGCCACTAGAGCCTAAAAAAAAATAATAAAGCATTCTGTTAGAAACAGTTGAGAAGGGCTGCAGAAATGGTTTACACGCTGGCAATTTAGATAAAACACTTATTAATTGCCTTAATTTTAAGCCCATCTTTCGTTCTTTATCAATATCTAGAGCCAAATAGATAGAGTCCAACAAAGGTCCTCAGTTTGTTCATGTTTCCTATAATTAGACAGAAGTCGGTCCTAAATAAATTCACAAAAGCTCTAAAATGTGGTCATTAGGTAGATTTAGCATCTAAGAGGTTATAATTCATTAAACGCTTGATTTAACTTCCTTTAAAACGAGGAAAGATTTAAAGTGAGCTTTGAAGCAGCAGATGTAACACTGAACACATAATTAAAACACCTCCTGTGCTTTGTGAAATTCAAATAAAGCCTGAAGACTCATAAATCTTGGTGACAGAGGGGAAACCACTGGACAGATTTATTGATTTATTTTTATCTATATACTGAAACTCAGCTCAGGTCTGACAGATAAACGCACCATTCTGTTATAAGATTATCATCTCAGTATAAAAACATTAGATTGTTTGTCTTCATTACTGCAAATAGTTCAAAACTGTGTGCTGGAAGACTGTTAGGGTGGTTAGCAACGCCAGATGTTGCTTATTTCTGAGGAGACAAAAAGATTAGTGTCTTAGAAGAACTGATAAACTTCGACAAGCTCCTGGGATTTTTTGGGTAAAGGAAAAGATTATTTTTCAGTATACATACATTTATTTACATTTTCTGAAAATGGAAAAAGCAAACAAATTTTCACACATTTGTACACTCCCACAGTCATTTCATTACTTATTTCTACATGCATTTTCCCAACTCACATGATTAGCACTGGCATAAATAGTCTGGATGCTCATTACAATCAAGAGATAAACAAACTCCCACTAACTGCAGATCATTATTCCTTTGTTTCATATCTTTCATACAGCAACTAAACTAAATTATTTATAGAACAATTAAGATATAACTTTGAATGCTATCATTATTGTTAAATAAGGCCCAGAAAAAAATACAAAAAATAAAATTACTTAATCAGACAACAGGGCCATGAACAGAAGCTGCTAATTGGTCAATTTAACTCCTAATGGGAGGATTAATTTGTCCATTAAGGTCTTTGTGAAAAATATTCATTATTGGAGGGAAAAACTGGGCGGAAAGACTCACCAGCTCCTTCTTGTAACCATTAAATTAACTAGATGATTAGTATTGAACTGAAATGTTTAAGCTTACATTTTTCATGCAGCTGTGGGTAATATAAATCTGAATCCACTGGAGGAATCAGAGACAGGATGCCACATTCATCTCTCCACCTCCCTCTTTCCTCTGTTACAGGCAGTAATATTTATGGACTGTCTGCTGGGTCACACGGTCTCACAGAGAGCACCCATAAAACCTATCGCCAGTGTCCTGCTGGCCCTTCAGTAGTAATGTGATCGTAATGGAGGGTCTAGAGTTTTTATGTGGATGTGGAGTTAGAGATTTGTGCATGTTGTTAGTGCATTGAGATGTGGATGGATTGTAGCTTTACAAAGGTTTGTGTGTTTTACAAGCAACCAACACATATTTTCCAATACTCGTTATCGAGTGCAGCTCCACAAATGTTCAAACAACTGGAACATAACACTAGGGACCAAAGGCAACATTTTTAAACACTATCAAGGCTTTTTAACTACAAGTTATTTCAATGGACATACATGGCAATTTAAAGTCAAATTAGGTTTGCAGAAATGTGGCATTCCGTTTTTAAAATGAATCACTGGTTGGGTTGTAAGAGCGTAAGGACCCAAGGTTTGATATCCTTGACATGAGATAAATCTCTGTGGCTAAGAAAAAAAAGAAGATATATTTTCAACAGTACTTAATAAAAGTCAGATCTGATACTGAATTATGTTCCGAGAACACATAGTTATACAAAGGTGATCTTATTTGTTAAAACAAAAAATACAATAAACACACTTTTATCAAAGAGATGAATATAGTTTTGTGTCTGCAGGTTAGCTCCTATCATTTTCTAATTTTTTCCTTTATAAAGGGGGATCTGATTTGACCCTAACAGAAAAAAAACAGACAACAGAACAAAAAATCTCTGGTTCTAGACAACATGAAATGCAAATGTTTTACTCTAGCAAGTGCAATGTAATTAAGGGAGTTTTACATTATCAAGTGAGAATTGCTTTCTAAATTTAAAAGCACCCTTTTGCCTTTTTAGCTCAAAGATACAAGAGAAAAAGGTTCAAATATTCACCAGTGGCATGGTGCAAGCTTCCGTGGAGCATCTTCATTTCAGTTTCTGCCAGTTTACCTCTTGTAAACACATATGAATTGTTTATTTATGTTACTTAAGGCTACTTAGTCTTCTACATACATCAGCGTAAAACATTATTCTAAACTAAAGCAACATTAAATAATTGTCTAGAATATTTTATGCCACAAAAAACATTACAACTGTTATTTACTTGGTTAGTTTTTAAGGTGTTTCTCATAAGACTAAGATTAAAACGGTGTTGACATTTTCATTAGCTTTTAGTTGTAATTAATTCTGACTTTTGATTTTCCATTCTATTTTAGTTTTAATTTATTTCTAGTATTTGTTAGCTAATATTTTTTTTTGACAATGCTTTGTTTCAGTTTAATTTTTATTAGTTTTAGTTAAAGTCTTTTATATAATACGAGTTACATAACAGGGGGTAATAGTGAAAAAAATTGAAATCTATACAATAGAAATAAAATCCCAGAAAAGCACAGACCACTGCAGCAACACAAAGTCCTCACTGCCGTATCTGCTGGTCTCATGCGGTAAAATGGAAAAAAAAGCGAAAACAGCAACTTGAAACTAGACCACATATTAATGCATTACGATAAAAACGCTAATGAAGACTAAGCACATTATAATTATAATCCAGCTAGTTTTAATTAGTTTTGTAAACTCATATTACAGTTTTTTCAATTCTAACTTTTGTTAAGGTCTAGTTTTTATTTTTATTTCAATAAAAAAAAATGTTTCAATTCTAGCTTAATGATAAAGACCTTGATTGAAACCAACACAACAAAACCTGCACCCAGAATATAATATAAATATTATAAATATTTACCACAGATTTTCCATATCACCCTCTCCTATTACAGAAGGAGAACGCGAGACACAAACCGTGGGTCTGTGTGGTTTGTCGTTAGGACAACTGCAATCTGATGCAGGAATAGTGCAACTTGCACATGCCATCTGTAACTGATAGCTGCCATATCATTATGGCATTATGCTATTTGCTTGTGAATGAGATATTCAGATGGAGCACACATTGGGTGCATAATATGCTAAAGGTAGAGCTAAAAACTTCATTTGGTTTCCCAAATTGAAGCTGTTACAAATAATTTAATTCACTTGTAAGGAGTCAAGCACAATATACTGAACAGCCAAATACATCTCTCAAGATTTACAAAAGGTTTAGGATCCAAACTAGTTCTATCAAAACAACCAGGATCTGGGCCCCAGGCTTACTTGAAGACTCAAGCTTGTACCTGACAAATGCTCATTCAAAGTTGATGTGAAAAATACTGGAGAGTAAAATATCTGACAGAGATAACCCCATCATGTCTCATGAACCTTTGTCTTCACACCAACAACAGCATACTACATCCTCCTTGTCTGCAGAAGCCAATTTACCATCAGACTGACTGTGTAACCCGCATGGTCGCTGTCAAGATATAAGCAAGTATATCCACAAAAGAATTGTTAAATAGCACAGGAGAGTTTGTGACAGAACAAGATGACAGGTTCTCATCTTGACCGATCAAATGTTACGGACTGTTTTTTGAGCCAATGAATAAACCCAGAAACATGCTCCATTTCCCGTCAGTAAATCCAAAGGTTAATGGAAACATCAAAAAGTCACATCACCACCAAGGTAACCATCTGGGTAGAAATAAAAGCTTCCTGTTGTAGCCAAGGCATCAGCTTCCCTTTTTTATTCTAAAAGGTGCAAGTCAAAGATTTTCTTTACAGTGACTAAAGAATCCTCTGAGGGGTCACACTGTTATCAGAGCAGAAAAATATGCTTAACCTCAAAGACTCTTAGGGAATGCACAATAGCAACTCATTTCCGCTGAATAAAAAGATACATGCTTTAAAAAGAAATGCTTTTTAGACGGGTAAAACTTCAACTTAACATTTTCAGCTCCAATTCTATGCTGTAGATCAGGTTGATAATAGCATTACTGTAGAAAGAAGACACTGATTGCGCATTAATCAGTACTGGCAATAGGACTTGTCTAATTTGGCCATTTCAAAGTACACATATAAGTATAATACTTTTGTTTAAACCCTGCAATGAAATAAAAAAATACTGACAATGAGAATATCTATTTTTACTTCAGGTTTTTTATTTATAAATTATCATTAGAGAGCATGTTTATAGTCCCCTTTTTTCTTGCTTATTGCATTATCCATTATTTACTGAAACATTGCTTGGTGTCTACAGACACTTGTCAAAAAGAGCAAACATCAGCATGCTCAGACAAGGCACAAAAGAAAAATCCATAAAAGCCAGAAGAATCTGTCCTCTGTAAATCACAGATGCTGGGGTCAGATTTCATGAGTACAAAAAATGCTGAGATATCTCAGTTGGGAGCAAAGTGATAGACAAAAAACTGGTGAAAAAAGGCCAACTTAAGTTACAGTTGTATTTATTTTACCAGCCACAAGATAACAGAGTTCAAAATATAATTTTGATTATTCCTCTGTGCTTTTTTTTAGATCATAAGTTGTTTCAATTAATTAAATAGTGTCTTATTTGTAAAGAAATGTTGAAGCAAAAACAGGGAAGAACTCAAGGCTACCAGCTTCTTCCATTAACTGCACAAGAGGACAAGTTCAGTCTTCATGAAAACCCAAAGCAGCGGCACATTTTGTTTCCCTCCAACGATCACAGTGACTTTTTTTACTCCTCTTCTCATATACCGCTTCATTATTCAGATCTGTCCAAGTTATAATTCAGTCATCTATGAGCACTAAAGGCAAAATAAAAGCTTGCTTTTATAAATAGATCATCCACATTTAAGTTAAGCCTGAAAATATAGATTAAATTGGAACAATAACTCAAGATTTGGTGTAATAGCTTTTAAAATTATCAGTTTTGCTGTGTAAGTGCATCACAACATAAATTAGGTTTGTTTGAAAGTAATTAATACACATATGACAAATGAATAACATTCAGATACTCTTGTATTCATAATATAAACCAAATTTTTACTTATAAACATTAAACAATGTTTATATATTAGGTCATTGTGATCAACAAGTTTAGTACTTTACTTACTTACTAATAGATCATGCTTCGGAAAATATTTTACCACTATAGTAACTATTACACAAACAGTAGCAAATAAATTCAAGTTTATGAATAATTAAAGATTTTAATAAAATATGTTTTCAGTACAGTGACAGAGAAGGATGGAAGGAAATAAACTGAAAGCTCAGAAACCTGAAATTGAAGCTCTACTTCTTTTTAAAGTTAAAGTCAGTGATTTAATTGCAGTCCAGCTGATAAAACAGTTTTGTAGAGAGTTGAGTAGTTTAGAATAATGCCAGTAGGTAACATATAATTCCAATGATCTTGATTGATTACAACCTTACTGAATAATTTTATGGTAACATTTTGAAAATTAAAGAACTGTCAAGAGATTTGAATACATAATAAAAACTAAGAGAAGATATTTTTCCAAATTTACTGTTAAATCTATCAATAATAAAATTTTTAGCAGAGAAATAAACAAGGGAAAACCTACAATTTCATTCCAAATTAAATCTTCTTAAATTACACACATGTGCTTTAGAAGTATGCATCGTTAATTATCAGTCTGTCCTGCTTAAACTTCATAGATTCATTTTGCTGCGGCCCTTACTTTTAAAGTGGAGAAAGACACCATGTAAGATCAAAATTGCTGTCTGAGAAAAAACATTGAGGCTACTTACTGTATAAGTCCCACTAGTATCTAAAATCAACTATTCTGCTATAAGGAGAATATTCTATAAGAAATATTCATATTTTAAAATTACTACCAGCATCTTCAAATCTGACTATTTCATGAGGTTTACCCTGAACTGTCATTGTAAAAGCTACACCCAGCTCTTTCTACTGTTGACATAAAATTGCACATTTTTAAATAGGAAATGGACTAAAATGCATCAAACTCCATGGGAAATATCTGAGGAGGGAACCAAAAGCCCAGACTAAAGTTGAGAGAAGATAGACTTCAGGAAATAATGTTTTTTGGACTGATTCTTCTACTGATTACTTGGGCCTTAAATAAGAAAATATGATTGGCATGAAGAAAAAAATTAATTCCAGGAAAAAAACTCCATGCTGAATGTGAAGCATTGAGGGGGGTGTGGCTTTTTTAGGAGATGCTTTGTCATGATCAACCATAAATATTACTGTGTAGTGGAAGATGTTTAAGAAAAACCTGAGATAATCTCTAAAACAATCAATACTAAAAACAGAAATGTATTCTGTGATATCAGAGTGACATAAATTATACCAGGATATGGACAAAGATCTGGCTTTTAATTAGGTGTCAAATAGTCCTTGATCAAAAAAGACCCAGATCTAGATCGTATTGAGATACTGTGGGGTAAGTTGAAACAGGCTATAAATGAAAAAATATATATTGTGAGGATCTGTGGCTGTTGGTCTGCTTTTGTTTTTGTTCTCCCTCCTACTTTCTCTAAAGGGCGTCCTGAGACTGTGGCTGGACTGGCTGATTAGTCTGTTCTTTACCTGCAGCTCCCAAGTAGATGGATCTGGTCTGCTCACCACCTCTGGATTATAGTGGCTGTCCACCACTCACTTGGCATCTGAGTAATATCCCACCATAGTAACATCAAGCACAGCCTCTGGGAAGTTTTCCTTGTTGTTTCCCAGTGCCTCTTTGAGCCCAGTCCCTACTAACTATCTGTTGTCTGTTTACTCACTCAAGGTTCCAGCAGAAGCCGGACCTCCTCTAATCTTAGGTAGATGTTGTCTTCCTGGGTCTCCTTCTGAGGCTTCTGGTCTCCAGTGAGACCCACATTCACGCTCAAATCTCCATTGTATTTCTTGGTCAGGTTTCCATGACTGGTAACTGCTTCCTTTGGCATCCCCACCACTCATCTGCACGGCCTGCCCATTCAGTCTTCTCAGTAAACTGTTCAGCCATTCACTCCATCACGCTCAAGACCTCCATCTGGATTCCACACCATCAGACACTTAACACTCACCACTCATCCTCCCTGGAGATGAAGATCCTCAGCCTCAGTAAGACCGAACCGTTGATCCGTCTCAGGACATCTGTTATCTCAAACATAGCCTCATCCTGTCTCTCCTTCCAGTGCTTCTCTGTTCCTCCATTGCCAACTCCCCAGACTCCTTTCTCAAACATACTTTCAATAAACCATTCTTATACTTTTACCTGTTGTATCCTGAGAGTTTCTATCAATCTGGGTCAGATAATGAAAGAAAACCATGACGTAGACATGGCCTCCCAACATACATGAAGTGATCTCCCCGTGCATATGTGGTTTGCATCTGGGTACTTCAGCTTTTTTTAGCATTCCAAAGACCTGCATATAGTCCTTCTGAATTGCCCATTGATGTCTGTGTGTATGGATTCTTTATGTGAATCTTTTACCCATGGACTTCTGGAGAGAGGCACATCCTCCAGTACAGATGTGTAAAAATTGAGTAGCTAAACAAAAAAGAAGGGATGGATTTTATTCACTCCATATAGCCTGTTTTATTTCTTTCAATGAATAGCTCCAAATGGTGTTGCTATGTGAGTCAGTTAATTTGCTCCCTTCCCATTTAAAACACACACTAAATGAAAAGATTTGGCAGCCTTAAGCATTTGAAAACACCAGAATTTGTTGAAGAACATTTTCAAAGGTAATTCCCATCTTTAGTCACACTCTGAATCTGCTAATGACAGGAACAAGCTCTTCTTCTTTCATGTAGACGTTAACAGCTTTATAAAAAATGTATTTGATTCTTTCTCATAATTCAAATTGTATAGATTCTTGTTTCATATTAAATATTTAGATCCCCCAAAGACTGAATTAGGAGTTGTGTATTGATTTTAAAATTAATTTAAGCAAAGCAAAGTGCCTGCAGGCAGATGTGAAAGCTGTATTGATCATGTTTAACCTTCACCGCTAAACAAGCATACAGAAGAACAATAAACTGCACAGAGCTTATCCTTGAACAGAAGATCCTAAATATCAAGGTAAAAGACAAGTGAACGTTTATGTGTATTTATTTGTACTGAAAATTGTAAAAATAACTATGCATTTCAAATCCAAAGACATACAAAGGAACCTATTGCCTACCTATTGCCTAAAGGAACCAATAGCTGAAGAATAATTAAGGATTTTAAAAACACAAACACCATCTGGGTGATCTTCAAAGATTCCAAATAAGGAGAGCTAAATTGCAAATGATATACAAAGTTTGCTTGCACAAATGGTAATAGGTGCAGACTGGCTTGATTACCTATTAAAACGAACAGCTTGCATGTTCTACTGGCAGTTTGAGAGCAGCTGTAAAAGACAGATGAGGTTCTAAGAAAGTCCTCGAGGGCTGGTTTCCTAGCAGCTGCTAGATCTGTTCTTGCTCCAACACACCTGAATAAAATGGTTCTTGAAGACTGGAAATGCTGACCCTTGTTCTAAGAGGTAGAGATAATGATGATAATGATTATTTACATAATTACAACATTGATAAAACAAAATATTATTCATAATGCCCTTTACATATGTTGCCTAAAACAAAGTGCTATGGAAAAAAAGTTTAAAAAATGATAAAAATAACAAAAGTTAAAGACATTTTATCATAAAACATATAGGGAAAGTTGTCTTTGTCTTCTGATCAATTGGACCTTGGACTTTGTTTTTGTAAATTTCTTTTGGAATGATTGAAAATACTCCCCAACCACCACCTAATTTACAGGACGTATTTCGTTCTTGCAGATGATATGTTGTATCTCTTTCACGGACATAATGGAGCGCATTGTAATGGGTAGTTTAGATAAGATGGATCAGCTATTATCTCCTTTAGCTAAGCACAATATTTTATAAAGAAATCCAATGGTGTCTCAGAGAAGGCAGAATTTTCCAACCAAAACATACTCCGTATTTATCAGTAGTTTCACATATGGCTCACAAGCAACCAGTAACCACTAAGTCACATTTTTCATCTATATCTTGCAGCGTAACTTTTGTTGACTGCCAAAAATATAATTTCAGTATAAGAAAAAAACACAACAGGGCTATAAAGTCAGAAAGGTTGATTTACTAACTGTTTACTTTAATACTACTACTGGTACAACAATAATAATCCCATCTGTCTCTTCAGCTCAGGTTAGCTCAGTCTGAGTCTCGGGGGATGGATTCAGACACGGCTTTAGTCTCGTGATCACATTCTAGTTGCCAGGTAACTACTAATGAATCCAGAAAGACAAGGCACAAGCCACAAACCAGTGCTGCTTTTAATTCTCACATGCAGTTTAACACCTTTTGTAGGTTTCATCATCTTTTTAGGTTTACTTTAAAGATTAATAAGGCAATAAATGATCTGTTAGCAAGCTGCTTTTGAAATCCCTAATAAAAATGATAAAATACCCATGGATTTAATCCAAAACAAAACAACCTTGAGACAATGAAGGAAATATCCTTCATATTCCTAACAGGAGTAAATTATCTGATCTTTCTGAGATCAAAGTGAAATTAGAGATGATACTTCCTCTGTTCAGAGACAGAAATTAAGAAATGAACAGGTAAACAACATAATCGCATTAATGAATCTGTATGAA
Organism: Jordanella pulchra; assembly: GCA_034780135.1. Classification (NCBI taxonomy): domain Eukaryota; kingdom Metazoa; phylum Chordata; class Actinopteri; order Cyprinodontiformes; family Cyprinodontidae; genus Jordanella; species Jordanella pulchra. The sequence goes on along the minus strand of JAUZNJ010042144.1, from coordinate 9,597 downwards.
TCTAAATCCCAGACAGCAGGAGTTAAAAGGCCCCAAGGGAGGACACTGACACAGACAAATGTATTTGTGTTATTCACAGTTTGGAAAAATCTTTCATTACCAGCAGACACTATGTATATTGCTAAACTCTAACCTATGACACTCTTCCTAACCTTTGCTTGTTTACTGATAAAACAAAGACATCTTAGCACCATATTAGAAGGTGGAATAAAGACTCACACCTGTGCTAGAAGCTTGAAGGAGTGACAACAATACTGTGTAAAAGTCCATTTGAGAGGACACAAATACACAACTATACAAGGTGCTGTCAGGACATGAACTCAAAATCATAAAGCTTTAAACTGACAAGGATAAAAAACACGAGTGATTTTAAATAAGCAGGAAAACAAATATAACCTCCACATTTTTTGAAAAAGGAGTCAAATAAAAAAAAAAAGTAAAAGAGGGACTTATTATTAGGAAATGTGCAAAAGAGATTTTGACCTGAACTAACAGTGGCTAGATGTCTGTTTAGCAAAGAAGAGGCTATTACTCCACAGGTTGCTAATCCAACAAGATGTGAGGACTGTGAGTTTTGATCCGATAAAACTAAGATTAAAGTCTTTGGCTATGAAAACCAATGCTAAGTTTGGACAAATAAGGGAAAGCTGCAAGGGGATCCCCAACTGTTGAGCAAAGAAACACCTACACCATGCTGATCAGATGTTGTGCTGCAGGTGTATAAAATGTGGAAACACAAGTAAAGAACATGATGTTGAAATGTTAAAGAAACTTCTCTGACGCTTTGTTTATCTTCGAAATGGACATGGCAAAAGTAGTTGGAGAGTCTCAGGAGAAAAAACAAATCTTTTGGAGCAACCATTATAAAACCCTGGACTCAATCCAGCAGAAAATATGACAGTTATCTGAAAAGACGTGTACAAGCAAGACGGCCTCTAAATTTTAAGGGGTAAATTAGTTTTGTAAGGAGAAATGGGGGCAAATCTCAGCAAACTAGGATGAGAAAATAGGGAAGGAAACCCACAAAATGTTGTTTTAAAACATACAGAATACATGGGGTTTATATCAGAACTTAAGGAAATGTAAAAAAGCTTTTGACTTTAAAAGTTTAACCATTCTCTGTAAACTTTACACCACTTATTATTTAGGCTTTAGTTCACAACAATTGAAAAGCAAATTTGTAATCTTTACATATCAAACATAGGACAATGCCGATCTGATATGTCAGAAAGTGAGAGAAATATTTTTATTTATTTAAACAGACAATGTTTGCACATGTTTTTAACCGTACACTTAACTGTCTCTTACGAGGATCTTTGCAAGATTCAAGCAAGGATCAAAGGATATTCGCTGGACATGTTAGTTTAGCTGAAACAATGTTTCATCCCACATGTATTCTATCCTGAATCTTCAAAATGGTTGAATATTATTTTTTAGACTCTAAGATGTTTATGTCTAAAAGAGTAAAAATGACAAAAAAATGTACTAACTTAGAGTTAAGAGTTAGGCAGTAGTTAAAAACCTTTTTGATCCATTACTTTCTGTTTCAGTAGGTCGTTTTTATCATATGCCATTTGGCAACTATTTAGGGTTAGGCTGGTTATTAGATTCTAATATTGATATAGCTGAGGATGTTCATTTATCATTAAAGTTTATCTGACAATGAATACACTGCTGTGAGTATTAGTTTGGCTATGCTAATAAGTCTTTATTTAAACAACCGTGCCATCAAAACATTATCATTTCATCATGAGTGGCTTTAAAAGTATATATTTGTCATTGCACGGTCATTGTCTGGATCATTTGTTATATGATGAGAGCCCAAGCTTGCAGAAGTCAGATGAGAAAAACAAATGTTTTACACACATGCTTAAGCAGTCTGGAGGAACACCAGTTTAAGCAAATCACGATGCAGAGCATGACAGCCCACAGTTGGCAGGTGGGTTGGTGCGGTGTTGCCAGTTTTTAAAATTGTCCAGCCGGCGTATTAGTCACCTGCCAGTCATCACTGGGTCCAGGCCAGAAGCTTGCCTGTCAGGGCCAAACATGAAGCTTCAGAGCAACAGCCGCAAACACAAGGAGGAACATTATAGAGCCCTTTAATGGCAGCCACAGCATTAGAGATGCCTTTTAAGAAGACAAGAAAAGAGAGTGTTACCCTTTCAGCAGTGCTTAAAGTATGACCAGTGTTTGCACATACCTAAAAGATGCAACTCCGCTTTTGAGCTCTAAGAGTGGATATGATTTTTTAGTCTTAATTTGGTTTAAGGTTGCAGGGAGGAGGAGTGAGATGGTGGAGGGGATCAAACGCGGGAAGAAAAAGAATGCAGACAAAGCAGCAGGGAAATACAGTGATAAAACTTAAGGGAGTAGGACAAGCTGTTTCCTGCAAGGTGAGGGAGGAGTGTAGGATCACATATGCTAGGCTGTATACATGAAATTATTTGTTAAATTGTTTGCCACAGAAAACAGGATTGGATAGGGACATTTTATGCTATACTTCAGTCATGATCTTAGCTTTAGCAAACAGAAAAGCCACAATGATTTAGTCTGTGATGTATAGATTAAATCTTACATCAGAGATCAAAAAATACCAGGTAGGTATCAAATCTGTTTTCTTGCCTAATGACACTTTTAGCTAAGTTATCTCAAACGTTTAAGTGGAGCTCATGCTGCCATAAAGGGGAGCTCTAGGTCACATGAGTCATTCAGTGAAAGATCCAATCCTCTAAAGTTACAAAGGCTAGTTTTGGTAAGGAGCATCCCAAACTGAACATCAATACGAAACCAGGTGCATTGTGTTGACCTGAAAGCTAATTTATTATATTTCAAATTAAGCTTTAACTTGAGTCACTAGTTACATAGTGTTGCTTTAAGCCAGTTGTCATCATGCAAAGATAAGAAAAAGACTAAGCAAAAACAAAAAAATTGCTGGTGTCCAAATACAAAACAATGATTTTTCTTATAGTCCCTTAAAATGTTTTGATTTCTTTTTGGGACAACATTTTGAAGACTGGTGAAAGTAAAGTAACATTTTAAAAAGACATGAATCATCCTACAGCTGGTATAAACCTAATTTAAACTTCTTTTTGAACTTCTTGTAGAAGTTAACAGTGGTATTGCAAAGAGCACTTGGTTAATTGTTTAATTTCTGACCCCTTTAGTAAATCTCCAGTAATTATTTTTCAGGCCTCTTCATTGCTATTTGTGTAAAACTGGTTTGAAGGTTCAAGTTTCCCGTAGACGCATTTTGTAATAGATATGAGATACAGATATTTTTATTGAATATCAACTTCTCCAGATAAAAAGCACTTTTAGTTTTAGGGTCTCTACAAAAAGGTTAGGTCTCAGCTTTCTGTTTGTATTTAAAAGAAGAAAAAAACGGAAAAAGAAATATTTGTTGTTGGCATCATTCAAAGGGTTTATATGCTCCAGTCCTCAAAGCTGAAATATGTTAGGGAGCGTTTTTTAAATGCTTCAAGTCCTGCCCTTCAAATCATACACTGAAATAAAGAACCTATTTGATTTTTGTTTTTAGGCAATTTATCCACACGTCGTTTTGCAGTTTAAATTCAGAAGGACAGTAAACTTGAATCTATAAAAACCTCTTTACAAAAATGATGGCATTTAAATTCAGAATAACTATTTTTTTCACATATTAAAGCTCTAAAAAAAGATACTATCATACCAATACGGTTATGCATTCTTAAAGTCTGCAACATTGCATTTTTGAGCAAAGAATATGGACTCCGTCTGCGTGAATCTGTAGGTTGAAATTGCAGTCTGTAACCATTGTAACAGCTGCTGAGGCCCAATCATCAACAAGGTTAGAGCCCACATGCAGCCACAGCATCAGACAAGCAATGCATTCTTAGTGTCAACATCTCTGCTGATATTTTTATAGTAAGAAGGAAAAACTTCTATTTCTTTATCTTCCCCTAATTTCTGTCAGTTCTTTACCTATGCAACGGCATGTTATCAGCTAAAGCAACAGTATCGCAGTAAAAGACTCAATTTTACTTCAGTATTGTTGGTTGGTTCAGAGCAGTGAGATAAGTCGAGTGTGGGTGTTCAGAGGACACTCACCACAAGAGAGAGTGGCCTCTTCCATGACACCACTCCAATGAGTCCAGAGAGCAGAACCTGAGAGAAAAAGCAAACAAAAAAATAGATGCTGTAAGTCAACTGACGTTTCAAGAGTTAAATCTTTTCACAAAATAAGCTTGACCGGTGTCCAAAAATTATTAGTGAAGACAAGATGTCTGTTGCAAGAGTTGGGCAGTGAGTAAAAATAGTATTCTTTCAGAGTTAAACAACTTTATTTTTTTGAACGTCATCTTTAAAACCTGCTCTAACTCAGATATTAGTTGATGGTGAGACCACAGGACAAAATCCCTAGTACCCCTCATTTAATGAAAGAAAAACCCACAATAGTCACAGAAATAACTTGAATCTGATAAAAACAATTATAAATAAATATTCTATGAAAGTGAATAAATCAAAGTAAGACATTGCTTTTCAACCATACTTCAACAAAATTATTTTAAAGATAAACTCATGAAACAGGCCTGGATAAAAAAATGATGGTAACCACAACTTAATATATTATGTTGCACAACAAAACAAATGGTGCTACAAGTGGAAAAATATATATTTTTAACTTTGTTGAAAAGTTTGTTATTCAGTGAGAATGTAATAATAATAAATATGTGTTAGTAAATATACTTTTGCTAAGAAACATATTTACGCTCGGAGAGCGTAGACCTCCGCCAAGCAGCGCGCTGGTATGTTTGTTTGTTTGTTAGTTACCAACTTACAGAAAACATTATGGATGAATTTAGCTCAAATTTTCACAGAAGGGGTGTATTATAACCATTGACAAATGATACAATTTTGATGATGATCCGGACAACCATCGGCTTCTTAAATAGGAATAAACATACGGAAAACATAATAAAAGTTATGATTTTTTAACATATTTTTTTAGCATTGTCTATTAGTTTGTAAAGAGGTCCCTGAGCTGTAGGTAATAATGGTTTTATCACATTGGTACATGATGCAGTGATAAAAAAGAACAATCTTCCACAATGAACTTAAGAAAAAAAAACCTTTAAACATCCAAAAAACCAATGTTAAACACGTGCAACACTAGAAACTTTTATAGACAGATTGTAATTTTAGATATTCTGAAAAGCCTCTCCAATATCAAAAAATGGAAACCAACAGATCAAAGTAGAAATAATGGAAAAAAAAATCACAACCAACCAAATAACAATAACCATTTATCACCAGCATTTAAATGTAATTAGGCCCAATACAAACATAACACTACTTTAACTTAAAAGGATAAAGCTTTTTGATGTGCTAAGTTATTTACAAATCAATAGAGTTTTTCTGTTCTTACCTACCAGATTTTTTACTCATGGGAAACTATTGTGATTTTCACAGGTTCACAAATTATTTTACTTTTAGCTGAGATAAAATTAACATCTCTGTTGATTATGAACAGGTGTGATGCCTCTGTACAACAATAATATATGTATAATAAATGCAGCTTGTAGCTTCTTAAGAGTGATCTACCACCCACACACCGTAACACTGTGCCTTTTCATTAGGCTGCTTCTGGTAATCAAAATGCTGTTAGCACTCAACAGTTTGTTGAACAGCCTTTTTAAAATGTTCTGGTCCTAATTTTAATTTGCCTTCAATTACTTACATGGATGTTATGATGCAAACTGAAGCACTGATTTCTGTAAAAAACTGAGCCTGAGTTGGTGAACAACAGAGAACTGAATCCCTCGTTCTTCTTTGTTTTTCAATAAAAGTTCAGGATCAAGATGAGAAAAATGGAAGTTGCTTGAGACACTGTGAGACATTTCACTTTTTTTTTTGTTTATCGTATGTTATTGAATGTTTAAATTCTTTTATGGGTTATGGGACTAGATTATTACTTTGTAACGCATACAATATAAAAAGAGAAAATGTGCAAGAAACGAGAATAGTCCTAATACAATGTAACATATCACATATCACTATATTGTTTTATATGTATAAAAACACAACCTATTATCTTTTTTTTGCTGTGTTTTATTTGTGTTTGGGATCAGTGAGGAGTTGGAGCCCATCTTAGCTTCCAGTTGGTGAGGATTTAAGACAGTCAATAACCATAAAAGCAAAAAAGAGCAAAAATGAAAACAACCTTTAAAAAAACCCCACACACATATATAAGCATTTTAGAGTTTTTCTTTTAACACCTGTGGTTTGTCTACCTTGGTCCGAATCAGTACACAAGTTTCTTAGCTATAACTTCAAATGTTTGGGTTTTTTTCACATAAAAAAGTAGAAAACTATGAGAATTTAATCATACTACCATTAGTGAGACGTAAAATAAAGCTAACTTCTAACTAGATTTAAAATCAAATTTTAAAAAATGTATTTCTATTTAATGTTGTACATCATGGTTTTTTAAGAGTTTTCAAAATAACTGATGTTTTAATAAAGTGAAAAATAAAAAGCACCTTTTTCCGGATGTTAATCTGTATAAAAAATGCTAAGAAGTGAGCCCAGCTTCACTGGGAGTCATCTTTGCATATCAGGGCCGCAGACTCTAAGCTCTTCCACTCGCTTGTAGAACTTTACTTGAGCAAAGATGGCCGAGAAGCTAAAAGTGTCGAGCGA
>JAUZNJ010042133.1:22591-33664 GCA_034780135.1 Jordanella pulchra | reverse complement strand
TAAACTTCTTAAATTTTTCCCAGTCTCCGTGTTGGTGTTCTGCATGTGGGTTAGCGCACTCAAACCCACCATGACAATAACATCCCCTTTCTTAGAATCAAGCATCTTAATTGCAGAATCATATTTTGGGAATGTGTCTGAAACACGTAAGTCTGAGGAAGACAAATACAAAACTCGGTCGAAAACACTAAAAAGTGGTCCTGGTGTTTGGTTAAACGCTCACGTTATAAGATCAACAGAAATATAATCACTAGAAGAAGCTCCCCCTTTGGACAAATCAGAGCATCATTGATTTTTTTGTCCTACATACAAACAATTAGGAGTTAAAGGAGACACTGGGCCTCACCCTGAACACAAACTCTACATGTTGACGGCAGCAATATGCTGACAGGGATTCTGTTTTTCAACACTTGAGGTGTTATAAGGTATGATGTTGATCAGAGAGGGTAAGATAGCTGAGGCTATGCAGAGCTATACTAAAAGAACATGTGCCATACCTTAAGAAGGGGGGGGGGCAGTTTTACAAATTAGCAGCACAACATCCCTAAAAACAGGACAACAGCTACAACTGAAAAAAGGTAAATTCATAGTTAGATCACCCTCAACAAAATTCAGATCTCAATCCAATTAGGAATGTGTGACACACCAAGAAAAATAAACAAAGTTTGAGTTAAATTAGAAAGAAATGCTGTTCATAGACACTTTGCACTCCCTCTGACTCAGAGACCACATAAATATAATTTGATATGTTACACATTCAAGAAGTCTAGTTATAAATGAAGACATCAGGCATTTTACTACTTTTTTAAAACTTGCATTGTTTACCTCCCACTGTAATGCACTATTTTTAGTTTATCTATAGGTCACATCTGTTAGGTAAGCATAAAACACAAATATATCAAACAAGTGCAGAGATGGTTTTAAAAACTGATCATCTGTACTGTCCATACCGTACACTTACATCAGGTATGCATCCCCCGGTGAATCCAAAAAGCCCATTGGCGTTGTCACTCTTCATAATCCTCAAAACAGCCGTGGGTCTGGGAAAGGGAAGGCGTGCTCCACCACGCACAGCCACCAGCTGTAGATAGAACACCTCCTCCCCCTCCTCCTCCTCGTCATCCCTGGTTTCTACGATAAATGACTTCTGCCTCTCATCCTGGAGGTAGCGCAAGTAACCTGAAATGTTTCGCAGGTCTGCTTTAGCGGGCTGAGAGTGGAGCTCATGGATCTGGCTGCGGTTGAGTCTGGTGTGGTACAGGCGGACATCCTGGAGAAGGCCGGTGTAGCGCTGTTCACCTTCGAGGTCTGAGCCTATGAACATTGAAGCTGGTCCTGCAGTAGAAATACCCAAACACAAAGAAAATTACTTAATGCTTTTAATAGAACCCATTTATACTTATTCTTTTATAATTTCCAACAAAGAATCCACAGTGTTTTACCAAAGATAAAGGTATGTAAATAAAAAGGCTTTGCCAACCACTGGAAATAGTAATGATCTAAATATACAGTGAAGTTTATGTGTGCATGTTGCATGCTGCCCGATCTTTAACTCTTGCAAACTGATATCATAACATAAAACTTGCACTTAATTAACTCAAAACTGATCTTTCCATATATTAAGCTAGTCCATGTTTTAATGTGCCCAACAAATAGCAAGGACCATGGGTCTAATGTACTACATTAAGACCACAAACAGAATCTTGATTAAAGCTACCAGATGCCTGGCTCCAGCTCCTTCTCATTATTCATTTATTTACTTGCACCTCACACATCTCTCAAGTCCTGTACTTGTACACAAGGGGCAAACATGTCCATCTGGAGAGAAAAGCACTTCACTGTCACACAATGCACTACATCCACTTTCCTTGAACCACAGCACAGCATAACATGTTATTCTTTATGTCTCTTTTGCGACTGTTTATAGTAATAGAGGCACGAGGTATTTCCCCTCTTAGAGCCTTTCGCAAAGCACAGGCCATTGTCTGTAGTAATTAGACAGACTATGAAGAAAAGGAGATGCCGACTGATTTCTCTGAGCTGTGACAAAATCCAACAATGCACAGGCTGTGCAGCCACTCAAGCATTGCAGAGCCCCTGTAGTTCAGAACAATGAGGCTGCAACTGAAAGGTGTGTGTGTGTGGCGGGTGGGTCTGTGGGTGATGGGAGTCCACATACAATAACTATATGTATGCAAACTGTAGACTTCCAGCTGTAGCTAGAAAAATAGAAGAGTAAAAAACCATTAAAAGAAATTGGTTTGGTTCTTTGTGAAACTTTTTTGACATTGTGAAATTATTGCAAAAAATAGGTAAACAAACACCTGATGGATGGATGGATGGATGGATGGATGGATGGATGGATGGATGGATGGATGGAGTGCAATGTTTATTTTTGCAAGTTCAAATGAATTTGATATTGCGACACTATGACTTTTACACCAAACGTAATGATAGGAAACATATTTAAATAATCTAAAGACTTTTACAAAATAGAAAAATCTGAATATCCTAATTGTACATGTTTGAATGAACACATATTAACAGGAAAATGAAAAACAATTATTTGATCACTTTTATGTTGATTGACAATGTGAATGCAACATACATTGCATCCACATTGAAAAATGGCAAATGTCTGGTTGAGTGACAGTAAATTTAAAAATCAAGCCTTTTTTGTTAATAAAGTTGCACAAAAGTTGATTTAAAAAAATATATTGGCTGTTCCATAACCAAGCAGGGCTTCAGTGGATTCTGGTCCTAATGCTGACATGCCATTTCATATTATTGCAGATTTGCAGATTGCAGATCACTTTGCACTGGACTGTTTTGGGTCCATAAATATGATTTTCTTTTTAATAAGCAAAAGGTTAATTAAGTCTTTGACTTTCTGTCAGTGAAAGAAAGATACCACATTTTTATCGACTAACCTCTCTCTGCTTAACAGAAATCATCCTTAAATCATTATGTTATCACCTCCACCATATGTCACTGGGAGGGTTAGATTGTTCGGGTTTATGTGTGTGTTAGGAGGGTATAAATACTCCTGTAGGGTACTGTAAAATCTGTAGTAAACTCAAACTGACACGCATGGAGCATGTATTTCATTGTTATGATCAACAGCAGATAAGCAACAGAATTGTGTTTTGCCAAAACACAGTTGAAACAGCAGCAGTTCAGAAAATATTCAGTCTATTTTAAATTAAAAATGCATTTCAGCTTTTGAGAAAAGCCGCCTACCGTCATTGATGCCTTCCCCTTTGATGCTCCTCAGGCCTCCAGGTATAGAAGTCCCATCCAAGAAGAACTCAATAATTCCATCATCAATTGTTATGATAACATGCAGCCATGTGTTTTCTTCCACAAACTTTTCTGCTGTGGCCCTTGCCACTTGGGTATTATTTGAACCTACAACTGTATAGTACAGCATCAGGGTAACATGTGATTCATTATAGTGGACTTTTACTCCATAGTACAAGCTTCCATTCCTAGTTCCTTTGGACACTATGAAGCCATCAGTGTTTAATCTGGGTGCCAGCCAAGCTGAGAAGGTGAAGTTACCAACGGCTGCAGGTGCATCTTCAGGGGAGATGGTACCGTAAGCTCCAGGAAGGCCAGAGAAGAACCATGTGTCTGTAGCTGAGTGGTGTCTCCTAGCATGAGGCCTGAGCTGAACCTCATCTGGGAAAGAGGCTTGCAGCAGCAGATCGTCCATGAGAGGAAGACCTTGTGGGAATCTTGCAGACACAATCTCCCAGGAAACTCGCACATCGCCAAAAGAGCCCTGCTGTCGAAGTATGGTGAAGGAGGTAACGTCGGACATATCACTTTCAGTAAGCACGTCCTCAGCGACTTCTTGGTCCAAGTTTTCCAGAGAAATGGCAAAAACACCAAATGGGTCGTCGTTGAAAGGAATGAGGACTGTGGCATTTAGGGAGGTCTCAGCAAGCCGTCCCCCATCCCCTGGGTAACCACCTAAAAAAAAGGACAAACATGGAGTTAAAAAAGCTGTCAATTTATTTTAAAGACTGTCTAAAATGTTAAAGGATACCGATACATTTTTCTTTTATAAATTTGAGCTAATAATTACCTGAAATATTGACAAGTCTGAGGACAAAGAACTCATTAAACTCTGGACTTTTATCAGAGATGGCCTCTAGGCTAATAGGCTTCCTTTCCTCCCCAGTAATAAAGGTGATGGAGCCAAATGTGTTTGCAAAATCCTGGTTTTCTTCAAGAGGCGTTTCTGAGTCATTGGCAAACAGCTGCCAGAACACAGTTACATTACCAAAGTGTCCCCTTGCTCGTAGTACACTGGACAAAAAGAAGCACACATTATGACTCAATACTAAGCGTAAACACATTTGTAATGTAAACATGAAGTGAAGATCTGTTTCTTACTAAAAACTGTTGGTTTTGCCCTCTTCCACAGGTTTTTCTACACTTTCCAGAGAAAAAACTCCATTGGCATCATCGTTGGCCTCAATCACCACAGTAGCTGTGTCTGCACCATAAACCACAGCATCGCCTGTGCGCACATGTATATCATTGGGTTAGATCAGAACCTAAATCAATGTACCGTAAAAGTAGAAATGTAGACATGCTGATAATAAACCAGGGAGTCTAAGCCAAGAAAAATAAATGTTAAAATGGGGTCTGAAAAAAAGGGTTCCATAAATAGGCCCCTTTTAGACCTTTCTGAAAAAATAAACAACATTACTTGTAAGCTATATTTAGCTAAAATTACTTTTTCCCATAACTGCTCTCAAAAGACCACACAGCAAGTTGCCAGACTATGAGCACATCATACCAACCATGTAACCAAGCAAGGCTACTTGCAATTAAACAGGCAAAATAAAAAGTGTAAAGCTTCAATAGTCGGGGTTTAACACCAGAACTGCTGCAAAACCATAGGTGACCTAATAAGAATATGAAAGCTTTCAGCTTTATTTCATTTTCTAATAACTTGGTAGCTTTTATCTACACTAACATAAGACAGGAGAAAGAATTTATAAAAGAGATGTATTATAGGTGAGCTGCTCTAAATATCCGCATTTATCCTGAGAAAATTTAACAAAGACATTGAATATTTTCAAAGAACCAATACCAACACAAAATTCCAGAAATATACATTACCTAAAACACATTATCTTGCAAAACAAAATTACAATTTACGTGTCTTATATTTGAATATTTAAAATACATAAACATGATAGACAAATGGTATGTTAGAGCAGGAAGTGGAAAAAAAACCCCACATAAATGTGGCTTTTATATACATTAAAATATACAAATCTTTTATACATAAAAATCTTAAAGTGTGTTGCAGAGGTTCAGAGGTACACTGCAAAATCTGTAATAGGCGATTTGTAGGTCATTTTTTCTTGGAATAAGTGCATTTTCCCTTGATCTGAATATGATGATGATTTACATTTAAAATATCTCATTTCATGTGCAAAAAAAACCCAAAATACTTATTCTATTGGTAGATTATCTCATCTGTTCAAATCAGCAGATCTGCTAAGTTTAAGATATTTTTTCTTAGTTTTAGATTTCAGTAACATGTAAAAGACAGAGCTCGGTTCAGATAAGATGAAAGTCTAACTGTCTGGCCTTAATGCAAAGCATGATTGCTATGAGTGTATAAAAAGATGGTTAGAGATAAACTAGAAGAAACTAGGTCAGAGGCAACAAAAGAAGCTTCCAATGCTGTACCCACCTGTGGCATTATATAAAACTATGTAAAAAGGTTCATCTGTCTCCGGTATGTCATCGTCTTCAATGATCACTGAAATGTTTTTCATCCACTCTCCTACATCAAACACTAACAATGTGTTGTTCATTAGAACAGTAAAGTCATCTGGCGATGCGCTACCAAAATCCACTCGATACATCACAGTTGCCATAAAGTCAGCTCGGCCCGCCCTCAGGACGGTGAAATTAGCAGCGCCTCCCTCAGCAACATGCACAGCGACTGGTTCTGAGATGAGCAGGTTAGGTTGAAGGAGAAGAAGATTCATAAATTATTGGAGCAATGACATACTGATATGGTAAGATTTAAACATTTTAGTTTTACTGTTACCAGAAAAATATATGGGGTCATCATTCTTGTTAATCCACAAATTGGCACTGAGTACGTCTCCCAGTCTTGCTCCACCAGTAGCATTATATAATGTAATGGTGAAGTTCTCCTTGTCCTCTGGGATCTTATGAAAACAGATTAATAAATAAACTTTTAAAAAAAAAGACAATTAGTTGAGACGACTATGAACTTTTATGAACTTGAGTCAAACAAGTTACCTCATCGGGTACAGAGTAGAGGGTAAGGTTTTTCATGTACTCTCCTTCTTTGAAGGTAATGTTTCCCTGCACAGGCATTACATCTCCTGTCAGAGCCGGTTCCAGGACCCAAAACACTGACACTTCCTCAAAGTGACCCCTATTCCTCACCACAGGGTACACAGCTGAAACAAGAAACTGGGTTTTATTAAGGCTCATATCATCTAGAATACATTTTTTCTACAGAATAATTTGGATTAATTCACATTTTTATTTCACAGCAAAATTAAATTTCTTTGTTCAAGCAGATTAGGTTAATGCATCAAGAAGAATCCACCTTCAATGTAAACATAAGTTCACTAGCTCACTCACCCTGCTGTATTGTGTCTCCTTTGCTCTCATCAATGTACACTGTAAGCCCTGACTGGATAAACTCAAGGACCCCATAAGGGTCATCGTTGTTGCGGACAGTGATGCTGACCTCCCTGTGGTCGCCTAGACGACTTGGCGGAGTACTGTGGCTGCTAAGTACCACAGAGAACGTCTCATCGAGCTGTATGAACACACAAACGGGCATAAAATAGAGCAAGATATTTTACGGTTGCCAAATTAAAGTCGCTTTTCATTTCATTTCCAACTATTTTCTCACCTCTGGTATTCCATCAGGCTTTGCCACCAGTGCCACCAACACCTCTCTCTCCCCAGGTTTAAACTCAAGGATGCCTGTGGCTCCATAGAATTCAGCACTGCCTGATGGTGACACCGTGTATCTTATCAACTGTTTCAGGAGTTGTCCTTGAGCTCTGACCACACGCAGTTCCACCGCTTCACCCTCCTTGGTTTAAAATGGATGAACCAGAGAAAAATGAGTAAAATATCAACCACTGCTTAAAGTTGGAGGAACTTCTACAATCCAAAATGCCAACATTAAGAATCTTTGGTATATTTTCTCAGGATGAAATGATAAGAAAAAAAGTCGCACAGGTTTGCTTAGAAAATCATTTGGATTATTTTTTATCCACACAAGGTCATACAGAATAAAATACAAACATATAACTCAGTTGCTCCCGACACCTCTACAGAAATGTATTATCTAGTAGAAGTTTGAGATTTGCTGATATTTTGTACATTCAGAATGTAGCATTCAGAAGAAATGCTCAATTTGAAAATCAGAATGCATTACCTGTGCCTCATTTATCATCTAATCATGCACTGAAGAAAGTACCAGTGGAGACTCTGTGAGTGAAAATATCTGACAGTTAACTGCTGGGTGGTTTTGTCTTAGTTTAAACCAAGCAAGTTTAAACCTCAGATGCATTAACATTTGGATGCATTTACCTTATAAAGTTGTAGAAAAACAACATCCTGTCTGTACCTAACAAGGTACCATCATAATTTCAAGTAGATTTTTGGCTAATTTTCACATCAGAAATAGCCGTTCTTTTTAAACTAACTGGACTCCTGATGCAACTCTAAGGGAAGTTGATAAATCTCCAACAGGGTTGAGGTCAGGGTTGAAGCAGATATTTATGTTTGGGACTTTTGTCCTGTTGGAAACAAAATGGTGTCCAAAACTCAACGGTTGTGGCAAAGAATCTAAAGGTAGTTCTCCATCATTATTATTGTCATCTATTCTAAACAACTAATCCTTATCAGAATGGTACCACCACCATGTTGTGCATCTGGTACTGTAATATAGGGGCTGAAAGCCTTGCCCTTTTTACTCCAAACAAACATTTTACTACTTACTGATTTTGTAGCAAGGTAGACGGTTTAAAACAAGGCATTTTGCTGGTTCATGATGCAAGTTTAATTTTTTTTGTTTAGGTTTAAGGAGCCTATTTTGGCACAGGCAATTATTTCTTGTCACATAAGTGCAGTTTAATGTCAAGCTCACCTCACTGTAGACAGGAACATTTAATGTTAAAACACCTTCCTGTTTGTGATCAGTTTTAGCTTTGATAGGAAGGGCAACAATCCAAAAACCATGAAAAAAATAGCTAAGAAATGGTTCATGAATAGACCTTGACCTCAGTTCTTTTGAAATTGTATGGAACATGCTTAGAGAACATGTTAATACCATGAAACCAACCAATTTAAAACAGCTTTATCATTCAAAATGAGAGGATTGAATATCAAGTGCAGAAAAACAACCTAGATTCATTGATAATAAAGCGATGGAATGAAATTCACATCAGATTTTATGATGGGAGAGTATAAACTTATAACCTGAAAAGCAGATTGCTATTTCTTATATTGCTGTGTTACATTTAAGCTTACGTTGATGAACCATGGACCTCTGGAGAATTGGGAAAATTCAAACACTCCGCCAGGATCGTCGTTCTCCATGATAACGATCTCTCTAGTGGTGAAGCCTGCTTTCAGGATCTGATTCTCCACGTTTGTCCTACGAACCAAAATTCATTAACATAAGGAGAAACAGACAAGAGTGAACTCAGAGTAACAGATCACACGGAGAGAATAGAGAAAGATTTGTTCCGTACAAATTTTATACATGAAGTATTTTATGCTTCCATTATTGCCAAATTCATGTAAAGTTCTTGCAACCTCTGACACGGCTGTCTTCTTTTTACTCTCCCCTAAATTGGGGCTTTTTTCCTCATGTGAATATTTTAAAACTCCAACAACAGTAGCTAAAGCTTTTAGTGTAAACTTCTTAATGCATTCCTTGTATTGTCTGGTACACATTCATTATTAAATCCATATGCTGACCCCCTGCTGATTAAACCACTTTTAATAACAATGTCAGTCAAGTATTTGGGTGTGAGAATGTGGGTATGTGTGTGAGTCTGTATAACTCCACAGGGGTGTGTTTATGTGTGTATACTAAGAAAATTTTAGCCAAGCTAGCATACTATAATGAGCATCACAAAGAAATGGTATACAAAGAAGGATTTAAGCACTTCAAACAGTCCCAGCCAATGAGCTGCATGCATTAAAACACCATCTTAAAAAGGCTACATAATCAAGGCTGGTTAAATTAGTGCAAAACACATCCTCTCATGACAAAAAACTCTCTGTTTGATTACGTTTTTCACACCATGGCAGCATTCCTCAATCTATTCCAGCCCCCCCGCCCCTCTCACATTCTCTTCCCAGACCAATACCCCAGAAATCCAGAAGTAGGCACTTGTCTGAAAAGAGAAAGACTTGATTCAAGTTACACAAAGGACCCAGGTTCACTCCACTCTCCACTTACCCAAAGTACACTATAAAGTGTGCAGCCTCCACCCTGCAGGAGAGGAGTGGGAGGGAGAGAAACCCATGGTTCTCATCAGACCACAGGCTAAAAGATGTAACAAAGCCCCCATGTTCACCAAGCATACAATAAAAATGGCCTTTTAGGAACTACATGAAACATTTCTCTTTTTTTTCTTCTGTATCTCCATATAGTATACAAATTTATGCTCTGTGTTCAAACAGTCAAACTTTCAGCTTGCTGGACCATGAATGGCTTACCTTAAACCTGAAAAAAATCATGGCCCATATTCATAAGGAATCCTAACAATAAAAATAACTTTTGGTGATCCCATTTGGGAAAAAAATACATTTTGAATACATTTTGAGATAAAAGCTACTGACATAGCACCCTAGGCCTTAAGACAATTACTAAAGTTGAATGTTAAGAAAAAAGAGAAGGACATTAACTAAACCTAAGAGTGTCCTAAATATTCATTAATAAAAAGTCGGACCATGTAAAACGAATACAGTACAGAAGAATTTCTCGAGTATTACCGACTGTAAAATTACTTTCATGATAAACATCTAAAAACTAACTTTTAAAAGCATTGATGTCTTTTTCTCTTTGTGAGATGCACTTCATAACATGACACAAATGGTCTAGATGACCATTTAGGCCGTGGATACTGATGTCGTCTTATACCGGACAGCAAACTTTTCTCACTCCTTTTGCATCTTTCTTCTATAAACATAAAGTGGATATTAATGTTCATGATCTTGTCTAGTTTATGTATTTTTTATGTTTTCTACAACTTTTTAAATTTGCCTCTTTATGCCACGACCCTGAGACCTATTTACCATTCGACACTATGCGCTACTAAGGAGTTATGGACGGAGGTGCTGCTCCTCTATACACCTCCGTTTTCTTAACCTTATTTTTTTCCACTGTATGGTCATTGTACCAAATAGAATCGTCTTAAACAAGCAGCCAATCAAAGTAACATGTCTATAAGTGAGTCAACATTAATATAAAATCGATGAAGTAGTAAATGAGCGATATGGTGAGGAAACACAGCAATGAGGAAATCAAAATGATGAGGAAAGTACATTCAAACATCTTGATGGGTGAAAATGATTTTACTTTGCTAACTTTCATTATCATCACATATTTTTCTTCATCCAGTCCAAATTCTATAATCAGTCTCTTTATCTCCACTGATTACGAGAGGCGGATTTGTTTGTTTTTCTTTTTGTTTATTTTATCAACCAATCACTGCTTTTATAAGAAAGCATCATACCTAGTAACCACACCCCTTTAAGGCGGCTTTTTGGGCCGATTTTCCAGTTGCACGAGTTGTGTTAAGTTTCAGCCTCATTGTATGCCCTGCTTCATGTAGTATATGAGGGGCTGTTAGCCTCTTATGACCAACTCCCGATCAGGAATCATATAATCGGATGAAAATCAAACATGTTTGAAATTCAGTCGGTCCTCGTGAGGTGATTGTGAGCTTATCCAGCTGTTGAACTAGAGTTATGAGCCAATTAACCTCATCATACAGTTTGAGATGTAGCTGTCTTGTAAATAGTTTATGA
>JAUZNJ010042133.1:0-22491 GCA_034780135.1 Jordanella pulchra | reverse complement strand
GCTGTTGAACTAGAGTTATGAGCCAATTAACCTCATCATACAGTTTGAGATGTAGCTGTCTTGTAAATAGTTTATGACAGCGATTACTAAGATATAATTTCTGTAAATTTCTTGCATCTTAATCAGTCTTGAGCTGAAACTCCTTAGAAAACATTAACGGCTAAGATGGGAGCTTTCTAAGAGGATCGTGACTGTGAGTACTTGCCCTGAGCTTTGCATGATCTTTTTATTCCCTCTGACTGACAACCCTTTAAAACCAAAACTTGATTTTCGATAACATGTCAAAATAAGTCTCCAAATTCTCAAGCTGTAGGAAATTAGGAATAAAGGGTTATTTTAAAAAATGGCAGGATTTGATTATTTTGGCTGTTTTTTTGTTGTAAAAGTTCAGAGTTAAACAAAGTAAATACATTCTTAATATATGTGCTGATTGTGAGTATAAGATGCAAAAAGGCAGGTGAAACTTACAGCAATCACTCTCATATCTGAGCCTATGTTCCTTACAAAATATGTAAACTATGAGCATTAAATAATTGTGATGCTACAATTAGTTTTAGAAATTTGTTGCAACGGATCATAAATCAGTCCGATTGGTGCAACACTATGACGTTAAAGAACGACAACTTATATGTACCTGTCTAGAGTGAGCAGCAAGGTTTCATTGACCTCGGGGATATCGTCAGCCATGATGGTCAGATTAATAAAGGCATCACTTTGCCTGGAGAGGAAGACGACTGAGCCATTAAACGGCGCCAGATCATCAACAGTCACATCCCCACGACTTGCACCAATTGGCTGAAGACTCCAGAACACAACAGCCTGACCGTCTGTCCCATCACGCCTCAGAGGGAGGCTAACCTGGACACAGTAAAAAAAAACAACAAACAAATGCATTAAACAACTAATTCAAAGGTATGTTTTTTTTAACATTTTCTAAAATAAACAAACAAAAAAACAACAACAACAAAACAGCAATAGTTGTATCTTACCATGCTGGTATTGCTGTCCTCTGGTTCATAGAGCACCAGTGTAGTGTTATTTGTGAAGCCAATTTCCCCATTAGCAATATCAGGGGTGACGGTCAATGTGAGGTTAAGAGGTCCCCCAAACCTTGGGCTGTTTGAAGGAATTGATGGGGTGATATCAACCAGCTCCAAGGTATTCAACTGGAAACAAGAAAAGATTCAGTTTACAGAAGCTCATATAAGTTTTGACATGACATAAAATAAATCTTTTCTGTAATACTTTAATAAAAGTGCTTTTTTTCAGTTATTTACTAAATACACACCTAGCTGTAAAGTTTTGAAACTGTGTTTCTGTGACTCATTAAGGTTTTATAGAAGATCAAGAAGGGTTTTCTAGCAGCTGTTGCTCACTTTAAGGGTTAGCGGTTTGTTTTGACGGTCGGGCAAATCCCATAGAGCCTTGCCAGACCTGAGTGCCAATGTCAAACTATTCACACATGCAGATGAGGCACTTAAACTTTGGATGACTGTTATTTAACCAAAGTAAAAGCCTAAATGGAAGCAATGCATTATTTTAGATCTGTGGCTATTGAATTGCAATTCAGTTCAGTTTTTAGATACCTGAATATGGAAATGTGCTCCGTTTTGCAGAAAAGCGTCGTTCCGGATGGGCAGTACGACATGGACCGTCCGTTGATGAGAAAACACAACATTAACAGCCCTGCTAACATTCAGAACCTGGTCTCGAGCCAGATCAGGGTTCACCGGACCTGCAGGAATGTAGAGCGCAGTCAGGCCCATGGACACGTTCCCCAGAGTGCCACCATCTCTCACAAAATTTAGAGAGAGGAATCGTCCTTCAGGTTGGCTCTGGATACTCTGTTCCTTGGCTGGGTCAAACCGGAAACGTCCATAGACATCGTCACTATCCTGGATATAAAACACCATCTAAGGGAATATTTTTAAAAAAGAGGGAAAACAGATAATTAATGAGACAAAATAGATTATTTAATGAATTGTCAAAAAACAAACATTTCTACATTTTAATCACTACACATACATATATTTTCCCACTTATTCATGAGTAGGAAAGCTGCTTGATTTAAAAAAAATTAGGGTTATTTTTTTACGCCTTATAGTGGTGTTCATTTCCTGTCTGTGTCATGTGACCTGGCCTGCACACTGTGCCTGACAGCTGTCATTATGTGGTAAAATGCACAGAGAGCAGCTGAAAACACCCAAATATTAAGATGGTTAAAGTAAAGAGCTACCTCTATAAAACTTGGGGAAAACTATTTCTGTGAGTTTGTACAGACATGAGTGATTAGAACAGCACTGAAGCATGTTTCAATCCAAAATATCCACTTGGGTCTCAAATGAAGTTTTTTTTCTATTACACATTTCAGTGGCAAGATAATTCAAATTGCTATACATGAATAAAAAATAAAACCAAGCATGTTGGAGTGGTGAAGAGGCAACACAAATAATCAATGAGAATAAATTGAGTAACAGAAAATAAAATGGTAATTAGAAATTATTAAAAAACGGAAAGTTGGATTATAAACTTAACTAATGTTTAGATAGCATGTTTAGTTAGATGTTAAAGGTCAATCTAAACTAATGTGGTTTTAACCTTTTTACAAAACAACTGAAGGTTTTGGCATTTTTACAGTTTTCTGAAGTTTATTAGAGATTATTGAAGCACAGGAACTGAACGCTGTTTCTGCATGTTTGGTTCTGGTTCAAGGGATGCAAAGTAAATTAAAGCCAGAAGACCTGAGAAGTCTGGACGATAGATTTACTGACAAGAAGTCTGTCACGTATTTTGAAACTAAGCTATTCATTGATTTCTAAACTAATAGAATTTTTTAAAGTCTGTTGATTAGATTAGATGAGTTTTATTGATCTCACAGCGGAGAAATTCACTTGTCACATAATGGCAAAGTAGATAAGAAGGTGCAAACAGGGAGGAAAAGGTGCATTAAGAATAGACAAGCAAAGATGCAAGTGTGATGTGAGTTGCAGTGATGTCCTCCACTTTCTTAAATCAATTCAAACTTTATTTATAAAGCGCTTTTCCTGCATGCAGCAACGCAAAGTGCTTTACAAAGTAAAAACTGTTGAAAAACAAGTCATCACATAAAATGTATACATAGATAAAAGGAGAACAAGCACACAAACAAAACACACAAACCGTCCCCCCACCCCCAAAGGTAAACTCTAACCAGGCAGGCTCTTCCAAACACGAGGACCATAATGGAGGAACAAAGTCTCCCCATATGTTCTGGTCCTGACTTTGGGAACAACTAAGAGGCCGGTACCAGAGGACCTCAGGGCCCGCGAGGGCTCATAATTTAAAAGGAGGTCTGACAAATAAGAAGGCCCAAGACCATTAAAACATTTATAAACCACTAAAAGAACCTTCAAATCAATCCTGAAACATGATTTTGAAACAGGAGTAATGTGTTCCCGTCCCCTGGTCCTTGTCAGAACTCATGCCACTGAGTTCTGGAGTAGTTAGAAAGTTAGAAGGAGTCTTTTTAGGAAGACCAGAAAGTAGGGCATTACAGTAATCCATTCTATTAGATATGAAAGCATTCATCAGTACCTCTGTGCTGGCAAGAGAGAGAAATGGGTGGACTCTGGCGTCATTTTTAAGATGATAAAATCCTGTTTTTGTCACAGTTTTTATGTGTGGAATACAATCTGGCTCAGAGTCAAAAAAGATCCTGAGCCACGTTTCAGTTAAAAAGAGACAGTCAATATTATCTAAAATCAGATCATTAATAATAAAACACTTGTTTAAAAGTGATCTGACATTTAAAAGAGCCATTTTGAGTGAGGTAGATAAGTCCAGTTGTAAAGTTTTTGATGTGGGTATTGTAATAGGAGTTGTGTGTATGGGATGGAGAGCTCTGCAAATGGAAGTGCGTGGATGTGAACTATGATGTTTAAAATGTCTGCTGGTAACGTGTACTGGAATCTGGTATGTAATAGAAAAGAGTTTCATCTAGAGGAGATGTCTTCTGGCCGGACAGTCAATCAGAGAAACCTTTGCAGGAGTGGAGAGTGAGTTCAATGTTCATGGGAAGAAGATGAGATCCAAGTTGGTTGAGATGTAGGCCAGCAGTCCGAGATGCCACGGAGCCACGATTGGATGGTGGTGCAGTCATCTCCCCGTCTGTAGCGAGCGCCGACAGAATCTCAAAGTGGTTACTTAAAACCACGTCTGCCTTCCTGGTGCAGCAGACCAACTCGGACCAAAGCGGTCGACGTTTAGGTGTGGAGCAGGAGGGAGGTCGAGGTGAGGTGGCAGGATCCCAAATCACCATGTCCTGGTAAGCTGCATTCAGTGATGCGATGTACATAAATATCTGATGGGCGACATCCATTAGGGACATAAACTGTTGGTTTTTGGACCTCAGTTCCTCAGAGAGCCTCTGAATGTCGTTTTTTAGGTCGTTTATTTCCTTGTGTGCAAGATCCCGGCTGTTTTCCAGAGAGCTTAGTGCCGAGGCTGCCATTTTTCTGCTGCACATGCGCACATGCTAGTTTTGCTGAAGCTTTAAGTAAAACTCACATTAATTAAGAACTGAAAATTTTAGCGGTTTGGTTCAATAAAACGTCTATTACTGTTTAGATAAAACAATCTTAGTTTCAGGTGAGAGTTAATTGGGATGAAACAAGTAGTAGAGTAAGAATTTACTGTACTTTAAAACTATGGGATTTTCTAGGATAAACAGTTATAATAAGTTCTTTCAAAAATACTAAGTATCATAAAGAATAAATAAAATACCAATTTTAAATTACATTTTAATTTTTAAAAGGGGCATACAACTATTTATATCCTTCTTGATAATATGAAAAAGGACTTTTCATTAAAGCCTTAAAAACACTAAATACTCGACCATTATTTTACATATCTCTATTTGTATCTTTAACTTTTCTTATTTCTTAATGAGTTCAAACTTGTTTTAAATGGAAGACCTCCTTTCCTTGGGAACTTACTTAACTAACTTTATCTGGTAATGACTTTACCTGACTACTTTTAAATGATTTGTAGAATAGACAAGAAATTCCTACAAGTCTTTATTGTTTTCTGTGCTAATACTTAAAACTGACGTATAAGAGTACAGCAAATAACAGAGAGAGACTTGGACAGCAAAGACATGACATGAGAAAGAAGATGGTAAACTAGAACCACAAGCTAACTTTGGAGAGAGGTTATCTTTAATTAACTCAGCTCAAAACTGTTGTAGTAGTTTTCAATGAGGGTTAAATTAAGCCACATATTATCCTGGAGGGATTGTGGGTCTGGATGCATGTGTGACACCTTTGTAGCATCCAGTCAGCAAATTAGACTATATTCATTTACATTCCAAGTTGCCTGTTTATTTTTAGACAATCTGGTTTGCACAGGGGGAGAACAGACTTCTCTAAACTTGAGGATGATTGTCTGATGTGTGTCTGTTTGTGACATGTTGAAAATAAAGTAGACTTTGATCTGCCCACTGCTTTCACACTTTGCCAGGACGCTTAGGCAAAGATGGAAGCCATAAAAGACTATCCCCACTTCAGCCATGCTTAAAAAAGAAAACAGAGTTTTCCCCACATGCAGAGCACGCCTTCTGTTTCCGCTTTGTTTTGATTTAGCCACATTAAGGGAACACCCACAGAGCAAAGTAACAAACCAAGGAGTCTATTCCTGCTCCATGTGGTAAGTTTGCATCTGTAGCTCCTATTAGGTGCCGCATGCATAACACATGGATGCGTCTCTCAACAAATGTAGGAACAAAGCTCACCTCCGTAGGTTCGTCAATTTCTGCGTTTCCAGTGACGGTCTGAGGAAGCAGTTTCAGAACAAAAGCCTCCGCTTCTTCGGGTTGATCATCAGCCACGACGTTTAATGAAATCACAGCTGTCACCTGACCGGCAGAGAAATTTACAGTTCCAAACTGTGGCATCAAGTCATTCAACACTGGTGAGCGATCACTGGAGTTCCTGCTTATAGACCAGTTTGCTGACACGTCACCGTAGCTTCCTCCATTTCGTACAATAATAATCCCATCAAATCTGGAAAAGAGATCATCCAAGATGTAATCACGTTTAATTAAGTGCAAGTATTCTTTGAAATGATGAGCTATTGGAATTACTTTTGTGTTAGATCTTCATTGATGATGATGGGCTGAATGAGAGCAGCACTGCTAATTGACAGGACGCCATAGGGCTTATCATTGGGCTCGATGGTCACTAGCACTGCATTAGGTGAAACTAGCACAGCGTCTCCTCTTATAGTTTCCTCTAACAGAACCACGTGGAAGGATTCTGCAATTTCTGGTACGTCGTCATCACTAATGTTAAACAAAAGGCTGGCACTAAAGACCAATGGAGGGAATGTGATGGTCCTGACTGGCTGCATGTCCAGAAAATCCACACCTGGAGTAGCACTACCAACTCCTTCACCGCTCACCACCATATAATCCACAGACACCTAAAAAATATAGACGCATTATGTTAAGTTAATTTAACCACAATGTGTTTTTAGAAAAGCACCTCATTTAAAAAGAAAAAAAAGTCCAGAACACAACGTATATCTGTTTAGATAATATAACCTCAGTGTCGACCGAGCCGATCAGTGGCTCATTCTCAGTCAGCCGGCCGCGGGTCACATTGAGGCCAATGACAGCTGCAGATTCTGATACAGCCATGACAGAGAGGGAGAAGCGCAGGGGGCTGTCATTTCGCTTGATTCGAAGCTGGACACTGCTGGCGTTGAGGCTGAGAAGGGCTCCCCCTGCCACACCTGTTAACTTCACTGTAAACACTTCATCATTCTCAGGGATCTGGTCAACAGAGGAAGACAGACACGTGTTTATAAGATACGTTAAAACTTCAAACATGGCAAAAAGTTCAATTGGAATAGATTTTTCTGAAAGGCTATTTTTCTTTTTAATTTGTTACTTTAGACTTACAAATCAAATCGTTTTTTTATTCATTGAGAGAGAAAGGATAAATGTTTTCTTTTTTATAGATTAATACTTGTTTTAATTGAAGGTTAGAGAACATTAATGAAAGAACATAATTATGAGGACAGAATCACACCTCATAGACTGAGTATAAAGTTTTGGAGAAGTTTCAAGCAAGCTTGGATTTTAAAACAATATCCAAAGCTTTTAACATCCCATGGTGCAAAGTTCAATCCATTATCACCTAACTGAAGTATGACACCACTGCAAACCTAGAACAAAAACCAGGTCCCTGGAGAAGTATGACAAATTCAAGACCTAAATCCAAGAACCTGTGACGAGACTACAAAAATGTATGTTTACACACATTCATCATCCAGACCAACAGTACTAGAGGTGTTCAGTCTGTACGTCTACAAAGCCGAGTGACATACCCCCCAAACGATAATCTCTTTGATTTTTTTTTCTTTCACTATATTTTGCATTGTGTAATTGCAGGGAGATGTGAACAAAAATACATGATTTTTGAAATGGAACCTTAAAGGCTTCTGATTAACACCTGATCATCTTGAATGCGGATACTGAAGGCCGCAGCAGCCTGTCCTACAGGTATGGTGATGCTGCCTCTGTCTGGAATGAGATCCTCAATGGCAGGATTGGGACCATCAGAGATCTAAAATAACAGGTTCAAAAAAGGCAAAGTTAATTCTATATTTAGTCTGTGACATGCACTCTGTGTGGATTATTTAATTTGGGGGGAAAATATATTTTTTAAATGTACTCCACTCTCTTCCTACCTCAAAGCTCACAGTGACCGTTCCATACGTTCCTTTTTCTCTAATTAGGGTGAAAGGCACATTCCTCCCTCTGGATTCATCAACAACAATCTCTTTAGTCTGATAAGAGAGAAGAGGAAAGAACCAGAATTGCATGAGTTTAAACAGCACAGTACAAGAATAAAATGAAGTATCCAAATTATGGGTAAACTGCATCAAGCTAAAGGTCTTATATTCGTTCATGTAAACACTTCCGAAAGAATTTAGAGAATTTGAAATAAACGAGTTAAAGCCAGTTCTTACCGAGTTAAACCCAATTATTCCAAAGGCATTGTCATTGGACAAAATGGTGATTGTTGCCTTGTTTGGTGTTCCTAGGAGAACACCATTAGAGGAACTCTGGAAAAGAAAATCAAAATGGTTACTTAAAACCTGAGGATATATACAGTAGCCATGTCAATGCTTTTTAACCTTAATCTTAAATGCCGAGTCAATCCTCAGAAAAAAAAGGTCTGTGCTTCTTTTTCTCTAATCTATTTTCTTCTAATCTATCTGCTGTCTTTGCTTCATTCCAGTGCACCCACTGAGTCGTCCTGGTGAGACGGCACAAAGGCAGGAAGTGCTGGTTTCTGCCCAGCTGCTCAGTCAGGTTATCTCTCTGCAGGGTATCTCTTTAGGATTTGTACTGTGCTCTCTCAATTGGCACTAAACCCAGACAAACTTAACGTTTCAGCAGGCTTGAAATTACATAAGAATTTTATAAGCCTTAAACTGCAAGTTTATAAACATGTGTCAAAAACTACATAGTCCAATTGGGAGAACTCAACATGATTTCTTACAAGTAAACTTAAAAATATTTTTAAAATATTTTTAAAATCTGTTCAAAAGGCTACAAGAGGACCAATAATGTCTTTTTTTTCTGTAACATAAATACTTTGTCACGCTTATTGGAAAGTCAATGTATGTAAACAGCAAATACGACAAACATTTACTGACACACTCCACAATCAGGATAAGCCATAAAATATGACGTTTGCTGCTTACAGAATGATATTTCCTATAATATTGTTCGAAAATGGAGAAGGACACATTTGTTTAATAAAAACGTGCATAGGCTGTAAGGAAAACAGCAGCCAGTGATTCTGAATAAAAATATTTTAATGGAGATTCATAAAATGTGGACAGTGGCTGGAGTCACAGGTTCAACAGTTGTTAAAGACGTATCCAAGACATTTGCTAAAACTACCAGATTTAGTGTGTTCAACGATTTGTGAACCAAAAATTTTAGAAGAATCTTACCCTGGCAAAGATAAAAAGACTGAACATAAGCTGAATTTAAGATTAAAAATTTATTTGAGATTAAACTACGGATAACAAAAAACTATAGAAAGCCACAGAATCCCAGTTGTTGATGTCAAGTCTGAAGTTTCTATATTTTGATCATTTGAGGAGCCTCTGCTTGGCTTTTAACTACCAACCTGTTTTGTATCAACCACAACATTTTCTGTTCAAACAGATTTAGCTGTCAGGAATGATGGATGAAACCCAATCAGCCCTTTATTTCTCACTTTTGCTTGATCTATGACACCCATGGTGGCACACATTCATTCTCCTGACAGCCCATCAGTAAAATGATAGTCAAGCATTTGGCTTGAGCTTTGTAACTGCTGTAGTGTAAACAGAGTGGGGCCTCATCTGGTCTTTGACTCTGGTAACAGCCAAAATGTCGACTTTAGCCACTGGATTTTAAAAGGATGTTATATAATATTAAAATCAAATTATTAAAAAAAGGGGTCCCCTCTGCCTGATATTCAGTTCTGTAGATACACATGCAAATTGATTTATTACATTTACAAAAAGTGATGCATATTACATTTATTTTGGGGTCTTTCACTGTTGGGGGATGACAGCAAGACAAGGCCCTCCCTAACTCATCAATCAAACTCAACAGCCAATGTCTGCTTGAAACCATGGAGATCGTCTCTAGGAGAAGGCATTCTATAATCTGATCTGTTTAATACTAGAAAAATATTTGCAGCTTTCTCATACAAGCTCGGTTATAAAAAAATATATATATATATTTTTGGAAGTGATGAATCAAAGTGATGTTAAATCTCAGAGTAACGATCTAAATATTTTCCTTTCAAGAATGTTTTTAATGTCTTTAATTGTTTCTAATTCATCTTAAAAGAGCAAAGGAGGTTTAATATGTAATATATTATGTTTCAAAGTCTTTTTTATACTTTAAAGGGTGTCCTTCTCTTATTTTTCTTTTTCTATGTTTTTTTTATTATTATTTCTGTCTGCTTTCCATATGTGCATACAGAGCTGTGCATCTTGCCAAAGATTTCCTTATGTTACATGCTAAAAAAAGATTATTGATTATGGATAAAAAGAATACAAAGTAGAGATCTGTATCTTACAAGGATTTTTAAAATGATTATGTGTCATATTTCAATATATTTTTATACAGTAGTTGTAAATCTTGTAATCTGCAAAAAAGGTATTAAAGCCAATTCACAAAATAGACAGAGATGGTTTTAATAGGACTGTTTTCATCATCAGCGAAACAAAGTGGACTTTGATTCTCTGATGGTTATTTGGTCTTAATATGTAAATTATAAACACTTCATGAATACCATATACATGTTATCTTAGGAAGACATTTCACCTGTAGTTGAAGGTTGAAGGTAAATGTCTCATCTGCTTCAGGAAGATCATCATCTTTCACAGCAATGAAAATGGTCTTATTGGACTCAGAGGACAGAAGAAAAGCTGCAGCATTAATAGCTTCAAAGTCCCCGGTGTCAACACCCTCCAGCTGAAATACAAACATTCAAAGGAAAAGAAAAAAGGCACTATTATTAAACAAATTTTCAGATTTAAAATTTCTATATACATATATGTTATAGAACTGGGGTCAACAAAGTGATGTAGACTAGGTTAAATTAAGGATCAGAGATAGGGACAACCTAATCAAATATCAAACTGCATAGAGTGAGTAACCTTTAAAATATCTCTATAAAAGAATACAAATATTGTTCATAACATGTAAACATATGGTTCCATAGCTGCAGAAATTAATCATCATACTAGAAATAATGTTTAAAGTATTGAAATGGCAAGGAAAGAGAGAGAGAGAGGAAGAGAGTGTTGACTCTCCTCCACCTGTTGCTGCATACTTTCAGTGAGCTGCACCTTCCATTTTCCTGACTTACATAAATGAGTCATTTGGCTGTTTGGGAACATTTCCTTAAAAAAACAACAACAAAAACCTAAATATTGTATAAAAAACAAAAGGGCCATATATCATTCTTATTTACAGAACATTTGTACTTTATTGTATTTCATACTATTAGAATTAATATATATTGTATTTTAAATATAATATTGTAATTTTAAATTTGTAATTGTAATTTTAATTATTTAAGGTTATATTAACAGCATTTGATTAAACTGCTGCTTCTGTTTTAAATGCAAGCAGTCAGATCAAGTTATACCTTTTTAAAAGTGTGTGTAAATAGAATGAAACATCAACCTTTACACACGTGTTTATGCTATGATAAGAAGCTTGAAAAGGTCGATGCATATTCATGGTAGGGGCTTAAACAATGAAAAATTTCATAAACATGCTCGACCTGTCCACACACTTGTGTGCATTTCATAACAATGCACAGTGTCGAGAAATACAGGGATCCCTCATCAATCTATGTTTCACGGCCGCCATAGAAGCAGAGAAGCTGAAAATTAACATCATCTGTGTGGTTGAAGTAAATCCCCAAAACATTCCTTAGCCAGAGTTTCTGCAAAATCATACCGTTTGCCTTTTAAAAAAAAAGCTTGTGGCTGACTTAGATATAAAGTACTAGGTCTTACTAGCTGTGAGAAAATCATCAGAGGATAGAGCTGAATAAAGACAACTTAAGTGAAATGACATGTAAAGCTGCAGGTGGTCCCATACAGCAAACTTTAATTTGAAATTAAAACAAATATCATAGTATTGACTAAAACAAAGAGAATCAACTAAACTTACAAGAACTAAAGCGGTCACGTTGATTGGATCTCCCACTCTCTCTACGACCAGTCTGACCACAGCTGTGCTGGTTTCATTGACGACAAATTGTGTTTGCCCCAAGAAGCGCAGTGTGGCTGATTCGGACGTGGTGCCAGGGATGGACAGAGCCAGAATCAACCCAGCTAGCAGGAGGACAGGGAGCATTCCTGCAAGAGGGAACATTTAAAATAAATAGAAACTGTAAATGCATGTACACATTGAGACACAAGAGAGGATTATTTTCTGCTTGCAAATACATTTTTAAAATGTTATTTTTGCCTCCAAACAAAATGATAAAAATATTGCATTTCATCTAAAGTTGGTAGCAGCTCACCAGATGTGTGTTTTAGTTATACAGACTGGCCAACCTTTAGGCTTATTCTACACCATTGCCTGATTGAAAAGCAATAGTATCTTATTCATTGAAATGCATCAGTGTTCAATGACTGTTAAAGGACAGGTATCATAATTATTACATCTTTGCTCTTAGATTGTAGCTTGTAAAAGTTGTGTTGATTTTCATATCCCAGAATAGCAAAATATGAAAATGACATAGAGGAAAAAAAACACACATTGGACACAAGAGAAGAGTGGATTGCAAATTGTGGAAAAATGATTGTTAAAATACCCCCTTGGGAGACAAAACAGTGTTAAAGTGCCCCCTTGGGAGCCAAAGTAATATTTTATTCATCTAAATTGAATCTATGTTCAGTGACAGGTATCCTTTAACAGCACCGTAACAGCTGAAGGTATCATCCTTCAGCAAAAAAACACATGTTAAACTACCCCTTGGGAGCCAAATACATGCTAAAGTGCCCTGTACAGTGGTGAGGATAGGCTAAATATGCCCTTTTTTTCTTTAAACCCTGCCCTTAAAAAGGTCTGTGCACGCTAATGCAAGAGAAAGCAGGTGAGAGTTGCGAAAGAGCGAAAATAATGCATCTGAAACAGATGATTGTAAAACCACAAACTTAAATTTAAGTCTGTATGCTCAACATTTTTTATATGATTTATGGAGTAAGGGCGTTTGGAGAAGTGTTGTCTGAGAGGATTAGCCTGGGGATATAACAAATTGGTCCTAGTTGGTGGTATTTAGCTATGATCTTTACTAAAATTATTAGTAATTCACCACAGGTTCTGACCAGCACCGGTTATAGGCACCAACACTCCCATATGTCTGATCACCTGTCTTAAGAAGGAGTGAAGGTAAAGTTCTCACTTCATCCACATGTTAATTATTTTCACCTGGCGGATAAAACTTCCACAGGATTATTTTTTTCTGAAGATACATCTGTAATAACATTCAAACTCTGTAAGAGTTTCTGTGGTTAGTTTTCTCACAACATGTTTTTTTGGCACTAAAATTCTTCATAAAGCTAATGCTACACATGTGTTGCATTTTAGTGGAAGCTAAAATGCTCAAACCACATTTACAGTCAACCATTCTTTCATTTGGCTCAGAGACAGAGAAAAATCAATGTGACTAATTATCATGCATAAACATGATGTGGGAACATTTAAGTAGAACAGGTTTTGCACGGAGATACATAAAAAATGAGATGTCATCAAAGGCTCTCTTTGTACCAATAAAGTGTGATTTTAAAAATGCATATCTGTTTGGAAAAACAACAGTAAGCATTTCTAAAATATTAAGGCTTCAATCTTACATTATCTAAAGTTGCAAATACTGTATTTATTCAGTGTTATTTCTCACTTTGTCACCTCTCTACATTCTCCAAGCATTGCTGTTCACTCATCTTTCCATTGACTTTTCTCTCCTCTGTCATCTCCTTCTTAACTTCCTCAGCCAGAATAATCCAACAGCAAGATGGAGCCTCAGAGGCAGTTGTCATGGTTAACACAACAAAACATCCCAGCATGACAAGTGGGGTGGACCCAGCTTAAAGTTAACTGGACTCACGATCGTTTCTCTTCCTTCCTGCCTCTAACCCATCCCATTTATAATGCACACCACACAGTTTCACCATCAGCAAGAACACAGATCTTTTAAAGACTATTCGTTCTTAATTACAAGGTTTAACATCAGCATCAGCAGCTAGGGTTGATGAAGTCATACTTGATGGGTTTCTTTCTTTTTCTTTTTTTTTTTTTTTTTGAATACAGAAATATTTTCGGAAAATAAATGCTTAAAATATCCAATTATTCAAACTTTCCATTACAGCTGTAATGAATCCAAGTTGGCCTTAGTTTCGAAGATTGTTAGATGAAAAAAGCATCAACATTACATGAATAATGTGTAAGTATTAACTGTAGGGAGTCTCAACAACACAGAAGTTATGGTTGTGACAAGGAAAGCATTTCACATGAGTGGCTGTGTTTTGTGGTGCTGAGCTGAAATCAAGGGTGTATGTACATGTGCACGTGTGTCACACATGCCAGCCACAGCACTGAAGAGATTGCTGGAAAATCCATCAAAAAAGGATTTAGACTGCTGCTAAGTGGGAATGGGCAAATGGAGAGGGGAACAGAGGTGAGTGTGTTGTTGGACAAAAAGAAGCTGGGGTTCAGTAAATCCTGTTACTTGCCCCCCTTGTCTGATTTGTGGGACTGAAAAACTTTCTTAATCACATGCTTGATTGAAATGTTTTGAACTCTTGTTTTTACATCAGCTTACTGAAAGCCCACCTACCTGGTTTGCAATGGCAATGTATCAACAAAGTTATATTCCAGAAAACTAAGCATTTTAGAAGCTTGCTAGTGCTTTTAGGCTTTGAGTCAAAGTTTGGATCTTCTCTAGCATTTTAAGGGAAAAAAATTTGATAAAAAAAAGCAAAAAAGCCCCACCTTAAAAATAAAAAACAACCCAAATGCCTTTTATTATTTTAAACATCTCCATGATGGATGGTAGCAAGCATGTGGCACTCTAACCTCCCAAAAAACTATGCCAAAACAGAGAGGGGATCCTTTATGCATCCAGTGGCTGAGATTACTGAACTTCCTTCATAGGGCTCGACACAAAGCAGATGCTGTATAGATGGCACAGGTTTGTTTTACAAGCATTGTGGCAGTTTTTGTGCTCAAGTCATGCATTTTGCCAACCCTGACCCCAGGGATCAGAGAGGCCCCAAGGACCTGTCTGTCACAGCTAAAGGCGGCATGGAGGGCCTGGCGCAGACCTCTGACATTGATAAGACTGAGAGTCAGAGTTCATGTAGAGAGGCTGACACCCACACTCACTCAAACACACAAACTTAACATCGGCAAAAATATGGATGGAGTCTAAGTGGGGCCACAATAAGCAGATGCACCTTTTGTTTAATTTCGTTTACAGGAAAAGTACCCAATAAGATCTCAACTTGACTATTGACACCTAAAAAAATTAACTCACCACAGTCATAGCTGTAAGTCTTATGTCTTCTGCAAAAATATTTGAACTTTCTTCTTTGCAAAATAGATCAAGATCAGTCAAACTGGAAAGTTTGTGTAAACAGCAGTGGTGGAGAAAGGCCAGGTCTTCTGAGACCAATACAAAGACTGTGCTCGAGCCATTCCAGCCCAGTCAACCTCCAAGATATGCCATGATCTAAACAATTCCATTGTAGCCCTTGCTGAATCTTTATGCTGATTGTTATGGAATGTGAACTTGCACCCAAGCCTTGCACCCAGTTTCTTACAGGGATTTTGCTATAATTAACTATTCTTCTTTCCAACACCTCTAAAAAGCTTTTTTCATATTTAAGACCCATCCATACACAATTGCCATTAGAGGGTGTGTTCAAGGTGATGAGCATTGTGGGTTCTTTACCTTACAAAGCGTTTTGCATGTAGGCTAGAAAGTTAAGAGACTGAAAAAGAGACATCTGACCAGCCCAACTCCATCCACATGTCTATTTTCTCCCTCGCATTGTGCACGGTAAGATTTAAATCTTATGGCTTTCTCTTAGGTGTAGCTTTCTTCTGGCTTCTGACATTTAGGTAATCATATCTATATTTCAGCCTAAGGCACCAAAGAAACAATTTAAACAACTAAATATACTATTAATACTAGACATAATCCCATTACTGGCACAAAGTATGCTCCTGTCCTGAGCCAACTCACATCTTCTAGTTATATGTGAATAAAATCTGATCTGCATAACTTTTTCTTTACCAAATGCACTTTAAACTACAAGCCACAATTGCCCCTCTATAAAGCATATTAAAACAGCTCCTTATTTTATTCTACAAACCAGTGATACATTAGGGCCGTTTTTGGGGTTCAATAATTTGCCAAAGGAGACTTTAAGGAGCCAGGGATCAAACCACCAACCCTGTGATTGCTGGAAAACATGTTCTACCTTCTTAGCCACAACATTACTTTATTTTCTGGAGCCCAAACTGTATCCACTAAATTTTAGTTGAATACTATATAGAGAATTATGAATTTTTCGCTGTAGCAGTGGCAAATATTCTCCTGATAAATATCTAAAAGCAACTGTAAAATATTCTTAGGTTTCAAAGCAATATGCATTAAGTATTCACCAAGATTACATATAAATGTTCTTTATGCAAAATATTAGATTGGGCTGTAAACTAAGAGATATGTATTAACTGACCTAAACAAGTTTTTTCTTCTTTTTTTTTTACCAGTGAGTTATTTTGCAAAAGCTGGAGCCTTTTTTGAAAGGCAGACAGTGGAGTGAAAAAGCAAGAAACAAACACTATCAAAAATATATAGAAATCTGTGTGGTATTCTGGTTATACACAAGATTGTAAGCATTTGTCTATGTTTGTCTCTATTTCGTCTGTGCCCAGACTAAGAACATTTGGGAACAGTGTTGAACAAGAACATCAGCATAGTTAACTGGGCAAGTATTGATTAGCCTTCTCAACAAATTGATTTCATACCAAAACTTTTGAATGTTACCAATTCATTGTATGAATACCACAACACACAAGTCAATCTGCACTGAAAACACCCTACAGGTACCATAAGATGTTTTTAATGGAACACACATACTAGTGATACCAACATGTCTGAAATTTGAATATATTTAAATACAGAAAATGAAATCAGTTGAGTTGTCCTTTGAATTAGCCAGCCAAGTTGCTTTAAAGATGGCAGAAGCAATCCACCTTAGAAGAAACTCTAAGGATGGCAATTTCAGGAAACAGCTATAGAGTAAAAAGGATTATAGTATGAATTACTGATTTTTTCCCTCTGGTTAACAGACATATTACTGTACTGTAGAACATATACTTCCACTGTTATTTACTTTTGACACTGGAAATGAAACACAGTGATTCTCGATCTGGATGAGATATTCCCTTTACCTGCAGAGGATGGTCTGTGATAGCACTGCAGTTTTGGTCAACAAAGTTAATCTGAACTAACTCAAACTGGAATTCACTAGATGAAACTAAATCTTGATTAAGACATTCTTAAGGACAGGCATTGAAGTTAAATTTATGTAAACACAAGGAGGCTTACCGTAACAGCATATCGATCAGTATGTATATATTCATATGCAAACTTGCAAACTTGTAATTTGAACAATATCAGACTGAGTTATAGATGAAAACTGCTTCTTTTTTTTAACTTCCCGATGCTTCAACTCATATTTTGGGGTGAGCTCAAACAACTGACATGCTCTGAGAGGTCTGTAGGACTTTGACTTTTACCTGTCAGCTCCTCTTAAAGCAACATGCTGCTGTTAGAAGCTTGGTTCCTGAAAACCTTTCACATTAGATTCCTTGCAGACACATCACACACACAGAGAAACATTGATCTGGGATATCCCTATCAGAGCTGCTGAGAAGGTGTCTGGTTGCAGAGCTGGTCCTGGGGTCAGTGCTAACCACCGGTACCTATAGGGTTTCTCCTGACGGTGGCCTATGTGTTGTAATCTTTGGCATCAATTATTCACAGCAGGCCGAAGACTTCACAGTCAGAGAATGATTGTAAGCGTGACAGTGCAAGATTCAGATGCCATGTCCTGACTGCAGCAGGTGACCGGGATAACCTACTTGTATGGTGTAAATTACCTCAGAAAATGTCTCCGCTTTCTACCAAACTGATCTCAGCTTCTGTTATGCAGCTTCTTCATTAAACATACTAGCCTCCACAACCCTAAACCAGGATCTTTTCTTTGTTATTTTACCAAGAATTGCTGAAGTAGAAATAAATACTCTTACTTCCCTTTTTGGTCAAGGGTGTGTGGTATAACAGTCTACAGGGTTTTTAATCAAGGGTTTTCCCATGATGCGGCATCCCAACCCTGAGGCTTCCCTGTTCCTGATACGCCCATGGTGAAGAGCATGTGGTTGTATCTGGAAGTCACACACACGTATACACAAACATACACACACATACACACACACACACACACACACAAAAGTGATCTGCTAACTGTCTAGGGACAGCTAGGAGGCTAGTCGCAGGATCTCATTCATCAATCTTGCAGCTCAACTCAGTAAGGTGGAGTCAGTCTGCCCACAAAGAGGAACAGCTCTGTCATTAAAATTGACTACTATAACAGGGGTAGTTGCACATTTGCGTGTCTCTTCTCTGTAAAAATTCACACCAACCATGTAATCAGACAAAATAACTGATACTAAAAAGGAAAGGAGAGATACAAAAAGAAACAATGTAGAAAGACTGAAAGAAGAAATACAGTATGGTTGTTGATGTGAGCCTTTGTGGGAGGTTGTGCAATCCCAGCCAGAAATAGTCGGACTCACCTCTATGCACAGTCTATTCTCTTTGAGAGGGGGTGGACTCTCGTCTACTCTACACTAGACCTGCCTACTAAGAGAGGCAGAGGTCTGAGGTGGGTTTGCTCGTCTCCCACTAGCTCAGCTGTCTCATGTTGGAGTTCAGCCAAGTGGACGAAAAGGTTGCATCCCCGCTCCTTTAGGTAGGAGTGTAAAGAACAATAATCTAAAAATTTTTAAAAATTGCTGGAATAGCTTTCAGTACGAATGCACCATCCAATGGAGTTCTGTCCAGGAGTGTAAAATGAGAGACTGAAAAATACCTTTGAATTATTTCGATTGCTAGCAGTACTAGCTTAGTTAGTATTAGGCTACATTTTACAGAATTCTTTTTGTAACCAAATGAAAAC
The DNA here is from genome assembly GCA_034780135.1 of Jordanella pulchra. Lineage (NCBI taxonomy): Eukaryota > Metazoa > Chordata > Actinopteri > Cyprinodontiformes > Cyprinodontidae > Jordanella > Jordanella pulchra. The sequence goes on along the minus strand of JAUZNJ010042133.1, from coordinate 3,666 downwards.
ATTTTTTTTTGTCCATCATTTAAAATATAGTAAAACCGGTCATTGGAATATAATGAAATATAAGACGAATGCAAATAAATTTGAAAAGCACTGTAAATGATGATCTATTCTTCATAATGATATACAATAGAAAATTTAAAAAGCCTTATAGTTGGATGTCACATTTGTCGCCTGAAATCAAACTAAACATAGAAATGAATTTTTTGAGCTTCATTACATCAATTTCAGTGTCCCTGAAAAAGCCAAAACAAAAACAAGCTACTATGTTCACCTCAAATGAAAATAAATGCTAACAGAGACTATAATAAACAATTCCAATACGCTGCCAGGGTCTCTAAGCAAAATAGAAAAAAAGCTTCTTTATTAGATCAGCTAGTGTATGAACGCCTGATGTTCAGTGTTGAATCCAAAACCATGCAGCCTGATGTGCTCTGTTTATTGAACTAGGTTCTTGTTAAGCTGTTTTCCGCACTACGTGATGCCACCAGTCCAAGTGTCAGGCTCTGCCTCAGAAACCACCCACCGGCCGTTCTTTGCCCAGTGTGGCTACGGCTGCCATTCCTGCTTAACTCTCCAGTACATAATTGTGTTTCACATGTTGCTGGTATTTTTAGATCAGAAATGTTCTCGCCATGGAGAAAAAGAGCTGGGCAGAAGAAATTAAGAAACTTAATAACTGGGTAGAACCAAAACATCTTAAATCTAACAAGTGTCTTACTCATTGGATTTATTTTGAGAAGCTTTAGAGTTGTTTTTATTTTAAGAGCAGAAATTTCTGCACAACAACAAGAAGGAGTTTTTTCTTCTTGAATAAACATGTGGAATTTATGAATTGCAACCAAAATATACCATTCAACCCAAGACAATCCAGAAACCAGTTGAATGGACACCTCAAAAGAGAAAAAAATCCACGAGGTCAGCCCTCCAGCTATTGTCAGATGATACTTTTCAAACCAGCCATTTCTCCTTCAGGGGAAGAAGACTGCCAATCAAGTGTGCAATTTACTGTGAAAAAAAGAAACACAGTGAGAGCTTCCCTGAGGTATTGTCTACATAGGCTCGGTCGGCTGCTTTTAACTTAAGCCGATGGCATCTATCATCACCACCCAAAATCTAGACTTTTCTCTTTTTTGGTAAAAAGTAGTGGGAACAGATGGGATAAAGAAAGGGGAAGTGGACCCAATTGAGCAAAAGCAATTTTGAGTGTTTTCCAGATTCCACCAACTGATTGGCATGTATGACAGAGTGACAGAAAAAAAAATACTCCCAGAGGATTAAACAAGGTTTTGTCCTCAATAGCCTCACAGACCAAAGAGGGGAAACTGGAAAGAGTATTACTTCATTGCATGTAACTGTCTGGAATCTGGTTGAAATGCTAATTGCTCTTCAAAAGAGGACTGCTTCAACAGAGAAGTAAAATTGGTTCGATTCACAATTCAGTGACCACTACAGAATTAAAAGGAGCATTCTTTGCTTGAAATGTGATCTGTTTATTTGTGTGTGTGTGTGTGTTCAATCCTTGTCACAGTATTCTTACTTCGTTATGACCACTCTTTAGAAAACTAGCCTTCTGTCCCATAGTATCCAAAGCCTCATTCTCGCCTTCATTTCTTTTACTGGTTTAGTTCTACTTAATAATTTCTGTAAGAAATGTAACATTCACATGCTCAGTCACAAATTGACATTGTACAAAAAAGTTGCAGGAGTTCTGATACTGAACTTGGGGTGGGTTATGAACCAATTTAAAAGACTTCAGTCAAGAATCTATTTTATCTTTTTCTATCTGGCAAATATATATGGGCAATTATCATGTTTGTTATTATTGGGAATAGAAGTCATTGTGCAAAAACATGCCCTCATGTAATAATAAAGACAATGTATAGTTGCAAACACCTACTGTCTACAGAAAACCATGAATAAATGACTTTAGCTACCAAAATATGAATGAATAAAAGTATTGTGCTCTGTTTAGCACCACCTTTTAAATAAAGAACTCCCATTTTGGATGCTAAGTAATTAATTTATTAAGTTTTGTTTAGAAGTTTTGTTTAGTTAAGGAAACATTCTGAGTTCTGGCAAAATCCTAAACACAATTTAAATCTAAGTTAAAATTAAGATGATTTAAACGGTTATTCAAGTAAATATGGCTTCTATATAACAATATACAAAGAGTACCAACTTCACAAAATAATTACATAATCATACAAAATAAAATTCTTGGGAAAACAGCAAATTCACCTGGAGGTGAAAAATAATAGGGATTGGAGGCCGATAATGTCTGAACCTGTGTTGTTTTTTATATATATTATGGTACTGTCAAGTCTACCCCTGAGCTTGTTCTAGTAAGACTGTAAAATATAAAGCAAATCATCGCAGTTTGTGGATTTTTTAGATCAAAAAGGACTGTTTAAAAAACAATAACTGTGTTATTCATAACATGTGGTATAAACTCATTTTTTAAATGATTATGTAATATTTAATGGGGATAGAAAATTAATTGTATTTTTAATAATATATCAGCTGCTTGACTGTGACGCAAAAAATCCAATATCCAAATTGCAAAGGTTCTCTAATTTTTGCTCGAGTTATATTTAACGAGAGAAAAACACTTACTTTTTCACTCCAGCCCTTAGAAGGTGTCAATAGGCTCACAGTCCCCACATATTAGAACAAAGAAAGTTGCATGCAGACATATGGATGCAACTAGAACTAAGCATTTTTCCACATGACAGCAAAATCATGCTAAAAGTGGACTTTGGACAGTGTCTTGTTGTTTTATAAAAATAATGAAACCCTGGAGTAAAACATGTTTATGCTGATGATTAATGCAGGGGAAGATGAAAATAAATTCACATTTACAATTTAGATGAAAAAAAAACAGTTTTGATTTTTGGAAGCCAATGTATTTAGCTAGTTAGACAGAGTTTCACAGCAGATGCTGACAACAACACAGTTGACATTGCCTAAAATATTACAATATTAAATATTATTGGACCAGGGGAGGAAAGTGCTTCAGTTCAGGACAATGTGCAGATTTAATTTCTTGCCAAATAAAATAGTTGGATGAACACCAGGAGATGTGGTTTTCATTTCATCTCACCAAGGTACTTTCCTCCTCATCTCTTTGTGTATAATTACATAGGTCAGATTTGCTTAAAGCACAACTTTTAAACCCGGTTGTGGACCTCAGCAGCTTCTACATATAAATCGTTTTCTTTAACAAACTTTTAAAAGATATTGTCAAGAAAGTTGTGGAAAGCGTAATGAGCTGTATCAGCAGGTTTTTCTTAATATAGGATATTTTTCTGATTGCTTTTACATTCTTCTTTTGTCTCTCTCAAAAATGAGAATAAACACTTAAACAAACAAAAAGGCAACAAGAAGACAGATGGCCATGAAGGGTTTCCAAATGTACCAAATGTGTAACCAGCTCGACTTGTGCCTTTCAAAGCTGGTCATCTTCCAGGATGTTTGCAACAAGAATTTAGACGTCTCCTTTTGAATTTAAATATTTGAGTGAACACTTCAAAATATGATGTACTCCTTTGTTGACAGATATTTGTTGTTGTTTGAAAAAAATACTAAAGCATAGAAATCATCAGAGATGTCATAGAGGTTATTACAAACAAAACTAGTACTGAAAAACAATTTATTCAATATTCCTGC
>JAUZNJ010042122.1:0-33672 GCA_034780135.1 Jordanella pulchra | reverse complement strand
TTTTTTTTGTTTTGTTTTGTTTTGTTTTTTACAATGTTTTCTTAGCAAAATTATGCTACGGGGAACAGATATATATTTATTTTGAGTATTTTTATACATTCTTATACAGGGTGCAATAATTATAGAGTAATGCAACAACTACTTACAGCTACTGGAAGATAAACTAAAATGGAACTTTAACTTTAGCTTTTTTATTTTGCAATTGGGCACATTTGATCCATTCATAAACTTCTGCTCAAAGTGTCATGCAGCCATGGAAAACAAGTCTCGAAGAAAGCTAATCACACTAAAATGTAACCAAGCACCTTACCATGTCATCAGCCAGTGTTTTTATGTGTATGTTCTGTTGGAGGGAGGACACAGTATGAAAACAGTACCCAACAGAAAATAAAAAATTCCACCAGTTCACATGTAGTTGTCTCAGATTATGTCTCATTTGCAGGATCAATTAATCAAAAACATGAGGCAGAAATGCCAAACGTCTTAGACTCTCACCAAGGAGTGGTGCCTTGTTTAATTTTGTACACAAATGAGTAAATCTTGAGTATCATACATGTGGATATGACATTTAATAATCCCAAATAAACTGAAATCAAATAAATGTGTATACCCCAAGGACACACATTTGAAATGCAACACCCACTCGTAGGCATAGACCAGTTATTGGTATCTAGGTAAACCAATGTTTTTAAAAACATGCCATAGTCTTTTTTTGGCTAAATAGTGTGAAGACTAATGAAAACAAAAGTAGCATAATTGTTTTTTACAATTTGATTAAACGATCAATTGTTTTAATTCAATTAAATTCAATTCCAAAATACTGTATTTATGCCAAAGGTAAATTAAATGAAATCAAATGAATTACATTAAATGGAAATTAAATATTGCTAGGATTGAGGCACTTTAACCCAAGGTTTTACCATGACAAACTAATAATGGCCAATGCCTAGAGAACTTAAATGAATCTGAAATAAAATGCGTAAAATCCTTCACCCACATTGGTTTGTCCACTGAAAACATGCTGGTTAGTTCTGCTTAAATCAAGTTTTGTGTCAAACCACCTAAAAGCAGCACCCAATGACAAGGCACAACGAGTGATTTCATTACTGTGACACTACCTCTGAAGAGCATCTTTTGTAGTGACAGGGACCGGAAAGATTTACACCAAAACTTGGGCTGGAACAGATGTTTATCTTCTCCTCAAACACAATAAGAAAGTGTGCTGCCACAGGCTTGAGGCTCAGCAAGGGACAGCCATTTGAAACACACCTCAAATGGGAATCTGTAACAACTCTACCATATGTTGTGGCACTCGGCTGTAAAGTACTAATGAGTCAGGAGATGTGGGGCTGTGATGGTCATAAAGCCTGCCTCCAGCCGTGGATTTCTCATCTATTCTAATCAGGAAAATACAGATACTGGGGCGAGACAACAAATTGGCTTTAACCTGAATCTCCCTCTTTGAGCCTCCATAAGTTGTTGCTCTGGGCAACTCTTGTGCAGACCCCCAAACTGCCTTATCCGTCACTAGCTTTGTCTGCAACAGCTGATCAACAGTTGGGAGATTAAGCTATTAACGCAAGAAAAAGAGTCAATCTTTTGCTGGTTTCATTTATTCCCTGAAGCTCTATTCCATGTCAACATATCAGACAGGTTGTTCAGCATGCATCATATCAAGATGATTCCAATAGCTTCACTTTCCCTGTGGGACTCATGTAACCACCTGAGCCTGACTAATCCAGACAAACATCAGTTCCACCAAGGCAAAATTAGATGCATTTAACGAAGCCGCATCACTACTCATAACAACACCCTGACCTGAGCAACAACTTTTCCCATTACTAACTCAAAGCTTATGTGTCATTAAGCTCAGCATTCGCACGCAGTCAAAAACTGCGTGAAACAATAGCTAATTTACAGACAGAGTACTTAAACATTTTCTAATCAATTTAACAACAATCAAACCACTGTTTGTTTAATTGCCTTGACTTGAGGGCCTTTCTTTGCCCATTATCTTGGCAGCATCGCAACATTGCAATTAAACACCTAACAGTTAAGCTTCTATGTCCTCTGGGCTTTGTGTGCTTATTAAAGTAAACTTTTTCATCATAATAAATGTTTATTACCAAACACATATTTCCGCTAAATAACCTAATCAAATTAGCTCTGGGTCCCTCCTTAATCAAATCTGATCATGAGTCCGTGCAGATCCTCAAAAATGAAAACACAAAGCAATATCCCACAACTTGAAAGCCAATCTGGGCACACAGAGCTGTACCAGTATGCACATTTTACCAAACAACTTCTAATATTGCTATAACTAGCTTCAGCTGAATGTGAAACATATTGTTGAATTGCTCCATTTATTGGAAACCCATACCAGGTGGCGCATGTAATAACCTGACTTCTGAGAGGGAGAGAAGATAAATGTTGCTTCAGAGTGACTATAACTTCACAGCTTTTAAAAAGCAGAGCTGCCTGAGCTCAGCTAATTTAACTTGAGCATCTGTATGGTGTATTTAATTCACTCGCTGGAACTATCACTATAAAAATCAGAGACCCTGATGCCTTTGTAAAACAACTTGAAGGAAATTAGTTTTTACTTTAATTAGTTACAGCCATATGAAGGGATTGTCTGGAACTACAATGCAGTAATAAAAGCATTTTTACTGTCACAAATTTCTCTTGTTTTTGTCTTTTGTCAGATACAAATGTTTCAGGTATGCCAAATTTTAATAATAAAGTTAAAAGTAACTTCAAAATGCAACTTAAGAAATAATGCTACCCAAGCCATGTGAAATAGTAATAGTCTCTAAGCCTAATAGCAGCTTGTGCCAACCTTGGCAGCAACAACTACCATTAATAAAACTACAATCAACTAGAGATGAGTTTAAAGTTGTTGTGGAAAAACAATTTGGTGACTCGTTTAATGATATTTTTTCTTTTTAAAAATTAGAGTATTTAAACATGAAGAGCCTATTTAAAATCATACCACAACATCTTAATCTAGACTTTGACTAAGCTACTTGAAGGCTGATATATTTTTTCAGATTTTGATTAATTTTAGTTGGGCATCCACTCCTAGGAAAGTTCTCTGCTCTATGTTTTTTTTATTTTTTCAATTTGTAAAAAGTGCCTTTCAGTGTGGTGTCTAAGTACAACATTTCTTAAATCAGTTCCTCTTGCCTTGCTTTTGAGATCATTTAGCCAAATACGGTGCTTTGCAAAAGTATGCAACTCCCTTGGCTTTTTACCCTGTAACACCACAAAGCAAGAGTCATCCCACCATGGAGTCTTAGGGGCTCCCTAAACATGTCAGGAACAATGTTAAGAAAAATGGGTGGCTTAAAAATATTCAAATTTTTGATTACCTTTATACTGACAGTATATGGTACCTTAACATGCCAAGAGACGGGTGCCCAGCAAAACTCAGAACAGTCAGCAAAGATATTAATCAGACAGGCAGTACAGAGATCAGAGCTCCATAGCAAAGACTGGAGTATCTGACCATGTGGATGGTGTTGAAAACAAGGATATCCTTGGGTAAAACCTAGGTCTGCCTGCGATTTCAACAGAGGTTCACCAATTACTGAAATAAAATATTCCAACAATACAGTTGGGGAACCGTTTTAATGTGTTCAAATAGCCTAGTCAGTCACAATTACATTGTGCTGGGGTGAATACTTCATAGAATCCTCCACATATAACCAAAAAGCACCTAGGTTTATATACTATTCAGAAATGTCTGAAACAATGAGTACAATACACTTTGAAATTTCAGTGTATATATATTTTTTGCTAAGTTTCTGTAATGACTCAATTAAAAATAGAAGAAACATAAAGCTTGGATTCAACCAAATACACAAAAATCAACCAAGTTAAGGCATTAGAGACTTTCTTTTTCTAATTAAAAGTCTAATCACACAAAATGACCCATATTTTCTTTGTGTAATCAAATAAGATGAACAAATTTTCATCTTCTATGAGCAACTCCAGGGAGTAGTATCATGCAGAACATAATGCCCATCTAACTAAATTAGACAAGAATAAACAGTTTAAGCTGCCTGATAAACTCCGGTTCCCTCAATAATCAACTTTGTCAATAAGAGTTTCCCTTTATGCGTCACATGTCAACAAACACTATCAGACCTTTTAGGTGTAAATACAGACAACCATAAATGCCAAGCTCATAATCAGCAGTTGGAAGTCATGAACCTTCATCTTTCTGGTTCAAATTTCACAGTTTATATTTATTTGCTAAAATCTTAATTTTTATCATGTAAATGGAGGAAGAAACAGTAATATCAGCTTCAAGGATTGCCCCACCTCGACAACCCTCACCCCCCCCCCCACAAAAAAAAAAAAAAAAAAAAAAAAAAAAAAAAATTGGAAACACGCAACACAAGTCAGTGGTAATGTAGAGGGGTGGTTCTGGAGAAAAGAACTGCAGCTGTTAGAGAATCCCTTTTCTGCAGGGACTAAAGTAACCATTTCTTCTTCCCAGACATTTTTCTACATATCATGAACATTAATGATTTCCTAGAGAAGAGTCCGTTTACTTGACTGCCTCAACTGGACGGCTCTCCCACAGAACAGCTCGAATCATGCCCTAAACATTCTCCACACATTCTGCATAACCCTCCACTTCTTTGCAGGTAGGGTAAAACCTGGCAGAAAAAAAGAGCTATTTGAAGATAAAAATCTGGGTCAGGTTTTAAGTATCTGCATCTTTTTGTAGCGTTACTGAAAAAAAAGGCAGGGTGCTAAGAGCTTATTGTTTTGAATAAGGTTTTCGTACTTATTTTTCAAAGGCTGCAAGATGCGTATCTCACAGCTGCTGTTACAGCTGTAAGAGTTAAATGTGGAGAAAAAAATTTTTAATTTCACTGGCTGCTTTTTTGTAGCCAAAGCCAGATTGTACCCACGAAAATCTGAATTAAAATCGGTTAACTTTACTAAAACTATGACAAAAACCTCCAGACTGAAACTAGACAAACATGGAAAAGACATATTTGACTGAATTTTCACTAAAATAATTTACATCATCATCAAAAGACTATATGTTGAAATTTATTAAAATGTATCATGTTTAATATGTGTATGTCTTTTGAAATAATGTGTGATGAAAAATGTGACAATTTATAGTCTTTCAGCAATGGCTTACCTTCCCCTTTCCCCAGTTTTATTGATGGCAACAGTACTTCCCTTTCTTTTTTCAATTAATTTCAAACCTCTAGATAGCTTTCCACCAGTGAAATACGATGCACTGTAATCTTTCTTTGTGGTTTTTCAATAAACTCTGATTTGCATGGTCTCCTTATGCGCAGCACTACTGATGAACTGAACCTGTCTGGAATTAGTGACATTAAGCAAGTGAGGCATCGCTTTGGTGAAACCCATTAATTGCATCTCGACATGTTGTTCCTGAGCTGGGTCAGATTTCGACATCCAAACATGGCTTTTCTGAGCAAGTTTTAGGAAATGCCTCCCAGATCAGTTTGCTGCTTTGTGAACTTGCTTTCTTTAGTTCCATTTTGTGCCAATGTACCTTAATTACACCATATCATTTTCTTAGTATTTTCATGGATTACAGAGATAAATGGTAATAAACATGCCAACATATTGCATTTAATTGATCAGAAAACACTTAATAATTATATATTTTTTTTTACTTCACATATATACACACATGTATATATATTATATATACAAACACAAAAACACAACTGACAAGGGGCCTTCTGCTATTGAAAAATAGGTATTGGAAACAAAAGTGAAGAACATTTAAATTGGACGTATTGAATCTTAGCAACACTTAGTACTAATAGCAAATAAATGCCATGTATTAGAGCACATTAGGCAGGGCAACAAGCAAAGGGAAGATAAAAAGCAGCTGATCCATTAGGAGGATCCATTTAAAATGCAGCAACAGGAAACTTTCTCTGAAACAAATCTGCCAAAAACAAAGCCAGTGACCTGGGGAGTTTGCTAATAGAACTAAAGCATCACCTACATCTCAATATCCTCTAGAACTGGGTTGTTATCATCCAATTAACACCTCTAGTAGTTAAGAAAACGCCTTGATATTGTTTAGTTTCTTAAAATGGTAACTTCTGAAAAGAGGAACAGACCGTGTAGCTAAGATTTGAATGCCTTGACAGGAGATGACCTAACCATGTGACTGCAGACGAGCACAGAACTGCCCTTGGGTCATCCCCATTTCTGATGAGAAATGTTCTATTGCTGATACGCTGTGTGGACAAGATATGAAAGCCATTAAAACAGCAGAGGTTTCAAAGGGGCTTTTCTCGACTGTTCAAACATTAACCACTGCACCATTTGTGCTTTACAGATTACTAAAAATATTCCAGCAACTGTTCTTAAAAACCACAGGCCTGCAAAAACCTGCACACTTGAGTGAACAGAGCTTATCTAAAGGTTGTTATTACATGTTTTTCAGGTAAGGAGGCGCTAAAATGATCCTAGGTCATAAAAATATGTAATATCTCAAAGATTGACTATATTCCTATCACATTTCACACAAGTTCAAAGTTTTAAAAAGTATTTTATTACATTTTTTAAATAAGTATTCTTTCAATTTCTTTCAGCTCAGTTTTAAAATGCTTTGACATTTTATTTATTTAACTTTGTTATAATAGAAGAGCAACTATATAAAGAAGAATATGATTCATAAGGTTCCTTTTAATCATTTGATTAAAAAAAAACAAACTCAGATGTAGAGAAGAGATCATCAGCCACACATCTGTGCGTGATTCATACAGAACTTGACCCAGATATAGGCAATGCTGGCTGGGATTTTATCTGAAATACCACTGGACAGCAGGATGTGTAAGTAGCCAAGTCCAGCTGGAAATAAAATCAAAATCTCCATGAAGTATTCCAGCAGAGGGAAGCAGGGAGAAGAGAACAGAAAAGTCTTTATTGTCATAGCACCAGGGTGGTACAATGAAAATTGAAGGTGCTTGCAGTAAGCTCTCATACACCACAGTAAAAAAAGTCACATAAAATATTTAAGAAATCTAAAAGGGTGCACTAAGGTTTCCTGTTAAGATGGCTGCACTGACTTTGGATGTTATAAAACCAGAAGATAAACACCAAGAAATGACATGGCTCCATAAATTATCACTAGCATGAGAAACTTGACCCTCATGTAGCTTAGATTCTGTCTCTTCCTTCAGATTCTGGAATCATGATTCTCAATTGAAGTGCAATTTTATTTACATCTGAAGAGACAACTTTGTGCCGCAATCCACAGCTTTTTCTCCTTACCCCAGGTAAGACACTTCTGATGCCATCTCTGGTTTAATAGAAGCTTAACATGAGGAATGTGACAGCTGTAGCCCATGTGCTGGATTTGTGTGTTGTGGATCTTGAAACACTAAACTCAGCTGCAGCTCATATCATGCGACTCTCCTGAAACTCATCAAATTTGTTCTTTGTTCTTTTCTTAAACACATAGTTTACTTACACTAAACCTTCCAATAATATACATGTATACACTCATACCACCCTGTGTTTTTAGACCTTCATAGCTTAGGATGTTTTGTGGCCTAGGATGTATCAGTGACTGACTGACAAACAGTTGCTCACTGATTAGCTAGGACATAATGTTTCTGCAATAAAAATCATTATTTTTGCTCTGATGTAGCGTTCAAATTTTATGACAAAGGAAATGTGGGTATTAATTTTTCGATAAAAAGATACATAATTGCATAAGTTTGTTTTAATTGAAATAGATTTGTTTTTAATCATTTTTCAGTTTACTGGGTTGTTTAAATATCATAGTTTTTGTGTTTTTGATTATATGCAACTTTGTGTAAAATCTGAAACTTAAGAATAAAAATAGCTGATAGGTATTTTTGGTCATATATATTCTAAACTGAATTGTGGCTATTTAAAACATCTCAGCTATTTTAAGAGATGTAACGAAGTCCCCTTTAGCACTCGCATGATATAATGGGCAGAAGGGGGAAGACGTACATTCTGGTGTACATCTGGCTACAGCAGCTCTGTCAGAACATCCTCTTGTCATTAATCACCAAACTGCTGGGTGTATCTATGACAGACTTGAAACCATGATTCATATCCTGCCACATAAAAAGCCATGCCTATGCTCATAAACAGCCAATATCTTGAGCAGCTTATTAAATGTCCTTATTGTCATAGGTCCCACCCAATCCTAGACACAAAAAGGCAAATCCCCTCATTTAGTTAAGCAGAGGTATGGGTAACAAGTCACTCATTTGATTCAGGTGTGTTAAAAATGGGTTGCATCAAAAAGTAGCAGGATAGTTCAACCAGCGAATATGTAGGTCTTCTCCATTGAGCTTCTAAAGCATCCTGAACCACGTCCGGTCCGGTATCCCACTTCCTCAATGCCATCATAGACCTTAAATGTGGTCTATTTCCTGCTGGTTTTCACAGCTCTCCATAGCACTGTTGTTTTCTGTTTACTGAATAGCACATAATGACAATCGACTACATGGGAAGTTTGACTGCATCATAAGACTAACCAAACTGGAGTGAGGCAACAAAGACCCTCATGAAGCGCTCATCAAGCTGACAACTTGGGCTCCCCACCAGCTAACAGAACTTGAAATGATCCCCTCAGGCTTTTCTCAACCTCGTATATCAAAGTGCTGAAATCTTCAAATGCCACAGCCTCCAACAGGCTTACCATAGTTATCCATTAAACATGACTTCCGATGTAATACTGTCAAACTGCCACAAGATTTAGGATCCCTCATTGCCTTGTTTGCCGTTATTTAACTAAACAAAATAGCACTTTCATATTTTTTGACTTTATCTCAACTTTTAATTTCCTTTGGTAAAACATGTTTGGGTGTGTTGTGGAATAGTCATTTGTCAAATACAGCTCAAAACTGGAGCTCTGATTTTTATCTTTCAGCCAAAATATAATTGGTCAAATATAATTGCTAAATTGTGCATTGCATTGTGCTGTTAGTTCCCAGATGTTTAATGTACTTATCTCAGGTTGTTATAACTACACAACTGCAAAACTGCCCGATCATATCCTTAATGGTTTCATCTTCACTTACATGCACCATCACAAAAGCTGCATTTTTTCCTTTGACTTCCACTGTCAGGAGGACTTTAATACGTTTAAGGTGTAGCATACTGGTGTGTATGTTGTCCCTTGAAAAAGCCAAAGAAGTGTGTTTTGAAAACTATGTCCAAACGTCTGCCCTAACAACTACGTAGAGCCATTTTGTATGAGTGTCCGAATGTCTAGTGGATGAAAAGCAGTGGAATCAAATAATGGCAAATTAAAATTATGATATCCTAACATTTTTCCACTGGAAACACTTTATTCAATTTAGATTAACCTGTATTCAGAGGTAAGGGTTTAGGGAAAGAATCAACCCAAAGCTGAGGGAAGACAATATGCATAACAATTTATGCTTTGGCTACAGTTGGTGTTTCTGCTAAGGAATTAGCTTTAGCGACATCATTTATTCTGCGCCCGGGCCCAGAGAAGGAGACATTTAACTTTAGAAGTTTACTAAATACTTTAACCTGCCTTCTAATTATTACATGCTCAGCCTTAAGCTTGTTAAAAGAGAAACAAGAATTGTGCAATCATGTGCTTTCTAAAACAAAGCATTATGGTGATACAGTTGTGAGAAAGGGAGAGAGGGCAGTTTGTTAAGCCTTCAATTAACAAAAATAAAGTTTGTTTTTCCTAAATTCTATCCCTCAGTGAATAAATCTACATAAATATTTCTTTTTTTTTAACTCAGATTTAAAGCTTAACACCTTAGCGAGGGTTATGCATTAATGCTGGCTTTTACTGTTTTTGATATAGCAATACAGTTGGACAACTCTTTGCTGCCTTTTGCTTGCTTTTTAGACATTTCTCTATTTCAGGTGAAGAATACAACTGTATCATGCTCCAAGCCTAAACGTTTTAAAATAATACAGTGTGAAAATAACATTAGCTGTTAAAATGGCAGCAAATGAAGTTACAAACAACAGGGTGTCTTATTTCAGAGGCTAAGAGACAATTGCATTGCTGCCTAAAGAGGTAAAGAACTGTAACATAAGTGCATGTCTTTCTGTGAAATTAAACCAAAAAAAAATGCTGCATTTTGATACTAGAGCATTTAATAAGTTTTGCATGTTCAGCTTAAATTGACACAGGCCAAACATGTTTTTTTTCCATGTGTAATCTCCACTTTCTTTTAGGACTGATCATCACCCATAAAAGTTCCCACATGCCACAGGGGATGAAAGAAAACTAATTTCAGTTCTGAGGTTTGTTTTGGGATAAATAAAGTGTGAAGACAAGGCTTTGCACTGCAATCACACCAACTGTTAGTCAGCACAGAAGGAAAAAAAAAAAAAAAAACGCTCTGCCACTTCCTGCTTTTCCCTTTTGATCATAGCAGAGGATTGAGCTTTTCTCGCCTGCTGGAGTGTCTTGTCGAATGTTTGAATCATGTTTGCGATCATTCCACATTTTACTCATTAAGCCTATTTCAATGTGTCTTTTTTTGCATTTCAGTACATTGACTAAATCTAAATTGGACAGGAAGCTGTTCTAATTAGGAATACATGCTAAAATTGGTTTAGTGAGATAGATATTTTGAATCCGTGTACATATGTTACCCAATTTTTGCACTTTTATCCAATAATAAAAATTAAGAACATTATGCATGACTTAAGTTACACGGACTGTTAATAGCCACGTGTCTTGCACTGAAAGTACTTAAAAGAACAGAGACTGGTCTAATAGGTTGTGGGCACTTTTTTTTAAGCAAAGTTAGCTTAACCTACAACAAATGAGCTTTCAACAAAACTCTTAATTTTCTACCTTTAATTAAACTTTACCTCTTCATGCTTATAAAGCACCTATGTGACAGACTGCATATCAGCAGCTGCCATCAAAATTTGATGTTCTGTGCAATAACTTTGTTTTCACAAACGCCCACTGAAACTTTCTGTAGCAGGATTCTATGGCTGCTCCTCATGAACCCATGCCCTGCATGTTTTAATGCCAGCCTGCTCCATCACACCTGATTCAAACTGATTGCTAATTAGCAGCTTTTTGCTGAACTTGATGCCATGCTGAGGAGGTAATTTAATCATAGAAATCAGCTGTGCTGGAGCAGAGACACATGTGAGTCATGTGGGACAGATGGGTTAAAAAAACAAAAGCATCAAGTTTGTTTCAGCACGTTTGTTAACAACTTTCACACATTTCTGTGAAAAAATAGATCGCACTGTTAAATTGCTGCTGACAAGAGAACTTTCCTAACATTTATTGGAATTCTCACAGATTTTCTGAAAATATTTTACTTGACTTATTTCCTTGAATAGTGAGATGTGTTTTCCCTTACAACGCATTCACAATGCTGGTCTAATCGAGGGATTGGTCTAGGATACTTGTGGGCCAGTGTCCTGCAACTTTTTCCTTATGTCTTTGCTTTAACACACCTAAATCAAATAATTAGGTGATTAGCAGGACTCTGTAGAAACCTGCTGAGAAGATCATTCAGCCATCTGTTTTACGTGTGCTGGATCAGGGACATACCTAAAAGTTGCAGGACAACGGCCCTGGAGGACTTGAGTTTGACACCCTGGTACTAGAGCCCTTTAAACGTGATCAAATTCACACCTTAAGCGTGCAATTATATGATGTTACAAAACAACATCAAGTAATTAAAGGAGTTGTTTAAGGGACAGGATTGCTCCAGCAGGCTACTTTGCTGATCGAGAAGAAAACAAAACATGAAGAAAGTCCAGCTTAATAAGGGTAAAAAGCAGTTCATCGATTCCCTTCCTGCCATCAAATTCACAACAAATACTTTATCCAGCAATATTCTTCCATAAGTCCTCATGCTGTCATTCTCTCACTAAATTGAAACAATACCACCTGTAAAATGAATTATGGAGGCTTGTCAGTTACTGACCAATCAGTATTCTTAATTTTTTCCAACCCTTCCCTGTAGATGTACACACCTTAAGTGGGGCAGAATGTTGCCTTCAAGGTAATGCACACATTAGAATGTTGTTCTAAAAAATAAAAATACAAGACTAAATGTCATCAGTGGAGAACATGCAATTCAGAGATACATTACCAGAAGTATTTAGAGCATGGAACACAGTTAATTTTAATTTCAAAACTAAAAATGCCTTATAAAATGTAAAGAAAAAACCTGTTGTTGAGCAGCTTAACTCAAATAGATGAGTTAATGCCATCTTAGACTCCATTTGTTCAAAATGTGAATTGTCCCACTAATTCCCATCTTCATACTTTGCACCTTGTGCTAAATGTGAAGAAACAACAGTATTTCTTCACAACTCTGTCCTCTCTGACCATTTTTTAGTAACCTTCAAAATTAATTTAACAGATTTCTCGTCTCACCAAAAGAAGGTTTCACTTTAGTAAGTCACTATCAGATAATGCAGTTATAAATTTTAAAGAATCTGTTCCACTTAATCTCCTCTGTATCACTGATCAATACTAAAGAAGACAGAAATCTGTTTATTCCCCTTCATAAGTTGATGATTTTGTCGATACTATAATGTATGGGCCTTAAATACTGATATATAGCCTGATTATACATGTGCTAAACATAAGCACACTCATCATGATTCAGAAGGCCTATCGCATAGGCCATGTATAACAGAAGACTCCAACTAGAGTTCAGTTAAACTGTACCAAGATCAGAGTCGTGAAAGTGCCAGGGTACGGTTATCTGGTTTGTTTCGGCATCCTGGACAGATTCACACTAGCCTAATCTGCTCCATATACTGGACTATGGCATTATAAACAATGGTTCAAAGGTTTGCTGTAAAAGCACTATTATTTTCTGAATTTTAGCTGTTTGTAAAAGTAAAAAACTCACAGCCACTTCCCCCAGGCCCCACCAAAATTACCTTCCACTCAGTACAAGGTCAGAGCAAAGTCCTTTCACATCTCGTAATAACTGTAAAGTGTCGTATCAACAGGTTGTTTGTGTGGATAAGCATTTCTCAGTTGTGTTTACACTTTCCACATGTCAGCTTGTTGAAATACTCCTGATGATGAATCATTATGAAGACACAGATCTCACAGCTAATTTGCATAATATTAAGCTCCTTTTGACAATTTATAGAATCACCTTTTCTTGGAAATGACACGTTTAAAGAACGAATTTCCTGTCCCTCTGTAAAATATAGCTCAAGTTAATTCGGATGGACCTGTACATGTCCAATTTAAAATAGTGCCACATGTTCTCAGTTTGATTAAGCTCTGGATGTAGAACCATTTTACTGTTGAATTATAAAACCTTTAAATCGCAGGTCTTGTGCAGCTTCAAAAAGGGGCTTTCTTTCAGAGTTACCCCATGTTTAGTTCCATCCAGCCTCTGATTAATTCTGATCAGCTTCCCTGCCCATGAAGAAATAAAATTTATTAAAAAAAATCTTGGATGTTGCTGCTACCACCACATTCACTGTAGGGACAGGATTTCTGTCCTTTACGATCCACTTTGTCTTCAACTGCCCAATGCACATTTCTCCACCACATGCATTGTCTACAGCATAGCTTGTGGAAATCTCCAGCAGAACTCTATGGATCTTCTCTATTCAATCAACCATAAGATTTCCATAACACATGACTCATGGTTGTCTTGCCAACATATCTCAAACCAGAGCTGTGGGTAAATCCAGCTCCTTCACAGCTTCTTAGGTTAATTCTCACCTGGTTTGGCAGTTTAGGTAAATGGCCAGGTCCTGTTTAGGCGGCCTTTGTGACATACTTATTTTGTTTTGGATGATAAATTTAACAGAGTCCTGTCAGTTTTATTTTAATCAAACTTAACTCCACTTGAGAATCCATTCCACATAACATTGTGTTGCTTTTTTCCCTTTCATAAAAGCTGTTTTTTTTAAGCTAAAATAGAATTACACAAAAGAGGACCCTATTTAAAATCCCAGCGTCTTCTGAAGGTATAAGTTGCACTGGACAGAGTTGGTTTAGCCCACAAAATCTGAAATTTAACAAAATGTGAAAGAGATTTAAAGGATATAAATATATTTGCACTATACTATCCATGTTTCTTTTCAGATGTCAGAATTTTTTAATCAAGCTTTTAAAATGTTGAAAAAAGAGAAAATGTGAATTTGGCACGTGTCCATTCGTTAACCAGGTGATACAAAGCATTATATTATCACGCTTGTCTTAAACAAATAGGATAGAGGGAAAAATCTAGCATGGACCACAGGATGGAGGCTTTAATGAATTGGTTACATCAGTTAACCTTATCCGTCAGCCAGTATTAGCCATGGACATGCCGTCCAAACACTCAAGAGGGAAATGTGATCTTAATAAGACGCCGGCAGCAGACACAGCTGATCAGTCATGTGAGGTAAATATTTGCTACATCAGAACTTATTCAATAAATGTGTTTTCCTCTTCTCTTATAAGTAATTATGTTTTTTTGCAAAAGACAAAAAACACCTAAATGAGCGTAAAAGCATTTTTTTCTGAAATTTGGTTAGTGATTAGAATTTTTCTATTTCAATCCAGTGAAAACTTTGGTAGAAATATCTACTTTCTGGGATACAAAATTACAGCAGACACTAGGTACAAGACCTGAAACTAGATTTGACAAGTTGTACAAAAAAAGTCTTTAGCACAGTGTTGTATCTGTTATAACTAAAACCCATCTACACAGATCCAGTGTCTGTTTTCTTCTCTGATGTTGTAGGCTGAAAGTATGCATGATCCTACACAAAATATACAGTCCAATTGTTTTTGACAGAGTGGGAGGTTTCCTCTCTCACTTTGTACTCTGAGGTCATCTTTTACTCTGGTATGCACTCAGGAAATATTTCTCCCTTTATGCCAAACAAGCATAACTGAATTCCTTTTAAAGATCTACTCCATTGCCCCTGCTAAACTGCAGGTCATAGTGTCATGATATCACAAAAATGATAGCGTGGCAACAAAAAGCTTCAAACCTTTGGCAGGTTTTTAAGTACAGTTATCTTATCTTAAAACACTGTAGAGTTGTTTGACTTTCCTTTTTTTTGAGTGTGCGCAACATGAGCCTCCTAACCTAAATGGAGTTCATGTGATGTAATCCCACATAGCAACTTGTTGAATAAACATCCAGTTTTCAGAACTAAGGCTATGAGTGTGATTTGTGCTAAAATTAAGAGTGTAATGGTAGACATTAAGAAAGTATTTAATCTGCATGACATTTTAAGTATGGAGTCCCTTTAGGTTATGTCATAATTTCTCTTATCAGATTAAATTTCTGTTTTACTTTTCTTTTAAGATAATACAATAAAACCATTAAAATCAGATATACTGATATAATCATTTACGTAGTTTTATATTCCTTCCAAGGGAGCTGTAGTGCAGAAACAGGCAGCTTAAGTTGGGGAAAAACAGAGAAGGACAAACTAGGGCTCCTCCCAGGGATGAATAATCACTTCCTGCCTCAAATCAGAGGTCTGTGAGATTTTTTGCAAACAGCTACACTTCAGACTGCAACTGAATTGAGCAACAGGGAACATGCCTGGCCACGAGAGAGCTTTTAGAAACCAAAACTGCTGGTCTTACACAAGCTGTTCAGAAGTGTTTTTAGATGGTGAAGTCATTAAAAAACTTGTGAGGCAAGATATTCACTGCAGGCTCCTGTCAACGTTTCTGAAAACAACACCCTAGCTTTAGGAGAGCATGCCGCTGCAATCCAGTCTGGGATTTCCTGTCTGAAAAAACCTATCATCATATTTTACAGTGTCTTGACTTTATTCCTGCAAACCAATTATTTCAAGATGAAACACAGAGATCTGAAACAGAACAGAAAAAAAAATCATTTAAATATTGAAAGTAAACAGCCAAGCTATTTGTAAATTCACGGACTCAGTAATGTGGTCAATGCTGCTGTCGTGTTAACATGTCTCTTGGGTATCAAGCTACACTTTTAAGTGTTTTCACACCAGGTACTTAAAAGCTTTTCCACAAGGATCCTGACCACTTTTAATAAGTTAGTCGCTCAACAGGCCAGTTCACACCTTGTATTGACATTCAACCTGGCTGATTTGTGCTATCATCCCCAAAACAATGATCCACCTGTAATACTCAGATAAATAAAAATTAAAAACATACTGTATCTGTGCTATAATAGAAGGGGACCCGATCCCTTCAATGAACAGCAGACGTCGTTTAAGGTTAATGTCTTCCTGTGTAACAACTGTATACCGTCATTTCTGCCTCAACTTGGACATGCCTCCACAATATCGCACCCTCTGTACCACCTCTGTTTGACCTTAACTCACAAAAACATGCGGGCAAAACCTTCAGTCCTACAACCACCTGTAAAACAAGCAAAAGAACAAGGCAAAATATTTCAGCTTTAGCACAGGCAACTCTTCCAAAGAGTATCTAGAGATCACAAAGTCTCGAGAAAGCCTCTTTGCCAATAAAATCAGCAGGTTAAAAAAATGTTTTCAAAAATAAGTCGACCCGCTAACAATCGTCATTTGGCTCCCTTCCTATTGGTAATAAAAGCTGGGTCTGACTTCAAACTTTCTTTAGTTTCTTTAATTGGCACTTAGCACATTTTGATCGCATCAATCACTGTTAAAAAAAATGCTTCTTTGCTTGTAATACCTAGCAAATTTAAATCCCTACTTTTGCCATGAGATTTTCAAAAAGGCTGAAGATATTTCAAGAAACAGAAATGTCTTCAGCAACAGATGTTAAACAATCAAAACTCTTCTTGGTATTTACATCCTTTCATCTAATTAATGAAACCTCCACAATTTGGCCTCCTTGTTAAGAATAACACTGTTTTGATTGTCAAAAAGAAATCAGCTACAAATGAACAAAATTGTACGAAAAGTATAAAATGAGAAAGGAACAAAATGACAGCTTGAATGAACAGCTGACATAGTGTAAATAGTTTATCTTTTAATTGGCTTCATGTCTCTTAAAACACACAAAACAGCATTCCTCCAATAACTGCACTTGTGAGCAGTAAAAAGATACAGAGATGCAAACGTCTAGCCAAAACAAGCCAAACCACTCAACGAAATTACCTCTGCTGACCTGATGAGGCCTTGGCTGAACTCAGCCTAGAAGCAAACAAAGCAGCATAAGCATGTGTCATTACATTTAGCATGTCTGTCTTAAATAGACAACTTTTAAAGAGGATTTTTATTTAACTCTAGAAGCCCTACTCTGAATCTCCAGTTGAGACTTAAGCATCCCCTGCTTTGAAGTGAGAGAACAAACCTCTAAGGATGGTGATCTGGGGTAAAGTTAGCAAAGACACTACTTTGTAAGTCCTTGTTAAACAACGGTAGGGAGTCTCACAGTCTGTGGTCCCTTTGCATTAAGGGGGCTGTGATCAACTCAGTCCCCTTAGTGCATAGGGACCAACAGACATGCAGTTCATACATCAGTGCTGTCAGCAGACAATGAGATGCTTTAAGAGGAACAAATATGCCTCTCAAAGCAAAAAAGAGGCAGATATTTTGAAAAGCGTCATTTCGTTATCTCTTATAAATACTCTGTGTAAAAAAAGGAGACTGCTGTCTGATGTAACCGGACTTTCCCACAGAAGTGAAAGGCCTTGATGCATTCAAAGCCAAGACTAATTGGCAAGTAAAACAGATTACCCCAAACTTGAATGAGGGCCCATAACTGGTGGTAATATGTAATATAATGAATAACATTTGTTACAAATTAATAGTATTGTCTTATACTTCTTAGTGCTGGTAAAAGCTACATGATTCATCAAGTATCTAGAAAAATAATATATAATAATATAAGAAAATCTATGTAATCATGCACTGAAACAGCTTCTAACTGTATTTTTTTGGTAATGTGTAAAGTAACGCCATTAAAAGGATAACACTTTAACATTTGGAAATCCTAAAAAAAAAAAAGCCACAAGTTGCAGCACATGCTGGGGGTTTGTTATTGGCAGCTAAGAACTGATGTCACCAACAGTGGTCACATTTTCCCTACCAAGCTAATAAACAGTTTTAGTGGGAACAGCAGATAGCCAATGGGAGTTTTTAGAGCACACAATTACTCATGAAGAGCACTTTCTAAATGAATGTGAGAGTCGAAAAGTTTGACATCATCCTGACAGGAAGAGAAACAACTTAAATTGCTTTCAAAAGACATAACTTTTTACATTACCGCAAATTATTGTGTATTTCATTGAGGTTTTGTGTAATAGTTCAGCAAAAAATAGTGCCAATTTTTAAACTGAAAGGAAAATAATGTGTGGTTTTAAAATATTCTTTTTATAAATCTGAAAAGTGTGGCATGCTTTTGCATTTAGATATTTCAGAGCATAAAGAACACCAAGGAGAGTGGCAGTAAAGTCGAAGATGATGTAACAAAGTTTCAAAAAAGAAAACATCATCATCATGGGAAAACATTTTGGGAATGGTGGTACTATGGTGTAAAATTCCTTTTCTTTAACAGGGGCAAGAAAGCTGGAGCCACAATACACAGATCTACTGACTTAGAGCCATCCTGTCAAAGTTTAAGACCAACTATGACTGACAAGAAATGAAACCCATGTTTTGGGAATACTTTAAGAAAAAACAGGAAAATCCTTAAAACCGTGAAACTAAGAGAGATATCCTCCAGGAGATTCACTGCTTTAATCACAATAAAACATATAGAGCATCAAAATACAAAGGCACACTTTTCACCCTGTGACATCCTCCTCCCTTCTCATGTACGAGTTCATTTTTGTTGATCTTTCAAACATAAAAAAAGTCACATTGTGGTTTGTGGTTGTCGGGTGACATAAGTGTGTTGTATTCTATGTTTAGTTTAAGTTCAACACAACATGAGATGGGTTTTCACATTAGAATATGTAAACTTTACATATCAAATTAACTCCAACCACTTCTATTCTCATTAACAAACTACTTGCTAAACCACTGAGACACTAATCACAGACATTTTTTTCTAAACACACTTCTCTCTACCTAAATGACTTCCTTAGGCCAAGCTGATGTGGAAGCTACACATGAACCAGAAATGCCAACTGAAGTTTCCGCTTATCTCACACACAAGCCCTAAGGCTGACTAAGGTTTCCTTTTATCAATCACATACACTCAGGGTTAATAAAAGCCACACAATAACCACCTCCACGCTGTGCAGTAAGTCATCCAGTAACAAAGTCTATTGAACATGTGAGAGCGCACAGGTCCAGCTGTCACAACAAGAGAACTCTTCAGGATCCAACTTTTAGGAAAAGTACTGATAAGATGATCACATGATCTACTTAGTGCATTAAAATTCAAAGCACTCAGGAAACAGCATCTGTTTTGCTAAACTGTATTATAGCCACTTTGTAGTAGGATACATTAAATAATAATAATACATCAATACCTTCAGCCTGATGTTCTGTAACAACTGAGTTGCCTGTTTCCTATACAGATGCTTTTAACATTGACTTACTGCAACCGGCTTTCTTTTTCTTTTTTTTTTCTTTTTTTTTTTTTTTTTTTTTGATTGTTGGTGAGATTTCACTTATATTTCATGCAACAATCGAGATCCACTTATAATACATACCAGTTTTTTGTTTTTACCCTCATCCTCGCTGGATTTCTTTTTGGAGGGTTTATTAGGATCCTCCCCACCGCTGGCTTGGTCCATCTTAGCTCTATATAGTCAGTTCCCTTCAAAAAGAAGCAGTATGTTCTCCCCTCGCAAACTTTAGGAACTCCACTTGTAAATATCCAAACTAAAAAAATAAAAACATAAAATATATGTATATCCAAGTTATGTTTTGTCAAAATCCATCCCTTTTAAAAACGAAAAAAAAAAACATGAGAAGTTGTCCGAGTCTAAAACCATCCGGTAGAGAGGTTTGCTTGTAGAAGAGGTGTGGTTGTGTGTGGTCTCCTCTGATCGGCTGTTAGGTCACTTCAAACAGCAGGGTGTACTGGCTTTCTGAAAGTCGCAAAACATTGTGCAAACAACAGATAATTACTCTCACAGAATGTGATGGACGTTAACTTTCTGTTCACACGTGTTTCTCTTTATCCGCACGTACCGGGATACAAACAGCGGGCTGAAGAACTTGTAAACAAACCTGTCGAGAATGGCTACATTATTATGGTCAACAGGAAAACAAAAGAAGCGTGTTTATACAATGAACACAGCTCCAGTTCCTATCTAATCTAAACTTGCAACAATGATTTTTTTACATACTCGTAGATGGGTGATAATCGCGAAACATCTGCTTTTAATAAGAAACGAGAGGAATATTTGATCTGACAGTACAGTCATTGATCAATATCAATAACCGGTTGTCATAGTTGAAAAATCACCGTTGTTCTCTATGCTTGAGATACTTTGTAGCGCTTCAGTCATACCCAAGCAAGCTATTAAAGACTGTTACCCAGCGAATACTCATTATTTAAACTGATACAGCAACGCACAGCCGCATGTGGCTACATTAAACTGAACACCGCCATTGAGAATACAAATATTGTGAACAAAAAGTCAGAAATTTCAAACAGGAGCTTACCTCAGCAACCAAACCTGAAAACAGGCCCACAGCGCTCCCGCCTCATCGGATCCGTGATTGGTCAATGGCTTATACCATAAATGGGAAACTGGGATGCTATTGGACAGATTTGCTGGCAGTTGTAAGGTCGGCGTGGCGTCGAAAAGGCGGAGACAGTGATGAAGGAGAGGTCAGTGTGATTTCACACAGCAGGGGAATGGGAATCAGTTGTAGGAGCAGATCAGGGACGGAAAAAGACTTACAAGGGTTCCTGTGTACCCGTGTGTTATAATAATACACATGCAAATGACTTCTGTGTAAGGGACACACCATAACATCCCTGTTATTTTTGCATCTATTACAGAGAAAAACTGGTTCTTCAATTTATTTTGAAATACATTGCAGTGGTTGATTTCTGATATCAGATCAGTTCTTTACTGTGGGAAGACATGTATAAACATTTGTAAATGAAAAGTCTAACTGATTAATCTATTGATTAATACTCAAGTTTAATTAAAATGTTTTGGGTTTGTGTCCTGTTTTTGTTTCTTTAAATGTGTTATATAGCCTTTTGGACATATTATAAAAAATAATCAGAAAGCCCTAACGTATGGACCCCCCCAATATTTTATGTTGCGTTTGCTGTTTCTTTACAATCTGATCGTTTTTATGTTTTCTAAATGTTTAACTGTTTCTCGTCAGTCCACAGAGTATTGAAATGTATTGATCGGGAGAGTTTTCGCCTTTTTACTGAGTCTTTTTCTCTTTGTTAAATAATTAACACTGCCTTTTCAAATTCCATGGAAATAGTTGAGTTGCACTGAATTTTTAAAGGGATGATACCAGTCATTTTACTAAAGAAATGGCCCCAAATGGCAGATAAAGAACCTGTTGATTGAAGTGCAACAACAAGATGTCTACGATTGCCTCTTGGACTTGTGAACTTCAAGACCTATTTTTTTTATTCAAGTGAGGGATGAATGGACAGATAGTCCTCTTGTTTTTTGTTTTGGTTTTGTTTGTGTTGTTTTTTGTTTTACTGCTTTTAATTAGCAAATGTCTTTCATATTTTTTTAATATTAAAACTAATTTTGGCAATTGTAACAAAATGCAGAATGTGTCATTGACTTTACAAGTTAGGTTTTAAAGCAAAAAAGGCAAGGTTAGAAAGTACAAATTAATCAGTAAAACATTCATTTAAAGTTTTTGAAAACTGTAAACTAACACTACACAAAACAGTATAGATTGGCAGATACAGGGCTCCTCGTGTAAGCTATTCCAAAGAAATACCACAAGGGCTTCATGACTGAAATAGATATATGCATGTAAACCGAAGAGACTTTGTAAGCAGGCATGCAAATAGTAATTGAACAGTCTTTTAACCTATTCTTGTAAACTGCCAAATGTGATATAATGTAATGTCCATAGGTGCATATCGAGAAAGCGTCCTCTAGAAATAATTGTGTAAACATTATATATGCATTTATCAAATTGAGACAGTTGTATAACTTTAAAGTCCCAATTTTTTTTCTTAATTTGCATTTAGCCTAGGCTAGAAGAAAATAATCTGTATTTCAAGCATTCACTGCTACCACTACTTAGAGGTGAAGTTAGATGGTGGATGTGTTTTATTTTTTGTAGTTTCTGATAGATTATTCTACTTACACAAATCCTCATATGTCTGTCTTATCCAACCCCACCAATTGGCTCTATTAATGCAAACTGACTTGCAGATTAAACTAAACAAAAACATCATAAACCTGCATCTGATTGGCAGTATAGTGGGAAGTGTTTGACTTCACTTCAGAAGATACTCTGATTTAATCGTGTTTCTCTGTCCATGAAAACAATCCTTCTTAGGGTCAAGGTGGGTGATGAGAACATTTCTTCTCTGTTTGTACTGTAGGCAATACACCTGTTGTCAATTAATTCTGAAACACATCACCACAGCTGTCGCCCAGAGCCAAAATATTTTATTTTTGCTGCATTGGTCTATTGTTGAGGGTTGTGTTGGCAAGTTAAGGTCTCCACAAACTTAAAAAGAGGAAAATACAACATTGTTGAGTCCATAAAGTTATCTTTTTAATCAGCCAATTTGTTAGCATGTTCTTGCAGTTTCTTGATCTACATGTGAAATTGTAACTAAGCAAGTGTGACATTCTGTGTTGTTGGAGACTTTGGTGACAACATGTAAGAGGACTGATTGCTCCTATTTGACTGTTTTCAACAAGCAGTCAGTGCTTCTGCAAGCTCATCCCTTTTCAAAGCACTGATATGTGGTCAGACTCAGCAATAAACTGTTGCAGCAGTCAAAGTAAGAAGAGCGACTCCTCCTGTTTGCCCACTGAAAAAGAGTCACACATTTGCAAAGCTTCTATTCTGACCAGCCAGACTGACCTACACAAGTTGTAAGTCAGTTTTCTATGCACTGCATTTTAAATCTGCAAAATGCATTGGTTTCCAAAGAAATCTAGTCTGAACCACGTTTAAAACTTGTAGCATCTTCCTCGATGATGGCTTTAACTTTGTTGTTCACCCACTCCTCAGCTCCATCTGTATCTACAGAGGTGGCTCCTCCAGGCAGAGAAACGTCCTTAAGTCCAAAGAGCTTCTGAAATGTGTCAAATCAGTCCTAGCTGACAATAAATGTGGTTGGTCCTGTAGGAAAGGCACTGGATGGCCCTGGCTCTGCGTTGCTGACATCCTCATTGTTTGAGAAGTCATTGTTTTCTCTAAAGGTACCTCTTTGCAGATGGTGTTCATATGTGATGTTCTTTTTCCTTGAACCACAAGACTAATGCAGCCTCCTTCCTCACAATAGTTTTTTTCGGGAAAAGTTACCACCCTCTTCGTATTCTGGTTGAAACTTACTGTTGCCGTCATTTTTATATGCTTCATCCTTATTTATGTACTGAACCAAAGATTCATTTATCTGGTAGTGGTTCCCTAAAACTGCATATCTTTTTCCTTTTTTTGCATGTCCAGCAGTTAAACCTTTTCAGCAATCTTGAGCATCTTCTTTTACCTTATCAGACAGGGACCGATGGGCACTGATGGGTGGCCAAAAAATTAGACACGCAAACCAATTTAGCGTTAGTCAACACTAATCACACTCTACCAACTGGAAAAGTACTACAAAATATGGACATTCATCTCTAAGTTTAGGGAAGGCTTCTCTATGACAAATTTATTAAAAGCTTTCTAAGTGCATTTAGCGGTAATTAAATTGGGGGATTCCAACAAAATAAATCAGTAGTTGTATTTTAAATATTCTTATTGAAACAGTTCACTTGATCAACATCAGGAACGTCCATTTGGCTCACCTAAAAATTATATCCACCCAGGAACATAGTTGTTTTTGCAAATAATCCATGCTATATTTAACTTAAATAAAAAAGAAAAATAAACAATAAAACAAGATGAATCACCTATTTGTTTAGGGACACAGTAAATCTTCTTCCCACACCCTTGCGGCTCAGAGCACAATACCCTCATTGAGTGTTATCGTGTGAACCAGGGGGCTGTGTTTCACTAAGTGTCAATAGAAGCACACAGATCATTTAATGTTAGGATCAATTTCAATTAAATCCTTTCCTAACAAACCCCCAAACCATAGCTTGATGGTTGTACAAAATATTGAACAACATTGTGGATGATTAAGATTCCCCTGATTTTCCTTAAACCACTCTATCTTTTAAAGATCTTTTTTGGTGTTAACCAAAGTGTTGCTGTAAACTATAATACAAATATAACATAATATAAACCGTGCTTATGAAGGGGATGTAGAATCTTTCCACTTAAGAAAAAATTCTTGCCTGGCTTATAAAAGAAAAATCTTAGCACTTTAAGCATGGAATTTAGCAAGTTTAAGTCTGGAACCACTCTAAAACTAGCACAGAAAGGATCTGGTTTAATTTGATGTTGCAAGATGTCATATTTAAAAAAACAGAACTTTACATATGAAGTAAGCTGCCAGGTAGGGTCAACATCTAGATATATTCGTCCCAGCTTTATCTCTGTCAAGTGCACCCGATAGACAATCTTAAATTCAATGTGCATGACAAGCATATATTGATAAAGTATGCATGTAATGCATAATAGAAAAGTTTAGATCTTGTGTCCATTTGGATTTGAAGTTTAGCTGCTAAAGGTATAAAATGAAATTGTGAAAAAATTAAGTTGCACCACTAGAAATTTGTGTAGCAATTCAAAAATGATAATGGGAATATGTGGATGCTTTTGATGATAATGGGAATATGTGGATGATAATGGGAATATGTGGATGCTTTTGATGATAATGGGAATATGTGGATGCTTTTGATGATAATGGGAATATGTGGATGCTTTTGATGATAATGGGAATATGTGGATGCTTTTGATGACATATTATAGGAAATTAATTAATTAACTATAATATGTCAGTTTGGTTAGTTTTCTCAAACACTTAAACTTTAGTTTCATCACACCCTTTACAACCTTTAATTTAGTTCTTATGATAATGGCTTCTTCCTGTGTGGTTGGCATTTAGGTCCCAGTTGTAAATGGTCTAATTTCCCTAAGAATCCTCAGATTTTCCATCCAGCTTCACTTAGTTTCTCAACAAGGTCATTTGCTTTCTTTCTGGAGTAGATAAGTATATTTTGCATTTTATCTTTGATACACAAAAAGACTGGACATTACTGGACATCTCTCTGGTGTTTAAATTTGAATCTAACTGTTTGATTGAATAAAACTGACACTTTTAGGTATCTGGAAATTGTAATGCAGGATCAAATAAATAACTGTGAATGTTTAGATTTCTAAACATTCTACTTTTACTGTGTTATTATTCTATACTAAAATGTTTCATAGCTGCATTAGAGAAGCCTCTGACTGAAGACACGCTGCTCAGCTTTGTCTGTGGTGTTCTTCATTTTAAGAATCAGAGTTTTTTTAAAAAAAAGCTTCATTACCAAGTGTTGTTTTACAATTACAAGGAATTTGCTTTGATGATCAGGCCTTATAAATAGACAAACAGAGATTTGACACAAATTATTTTGAAATGTTTTTTCTGGAGTAAACAAATGCAGTTCTATAGGAATATTAAGAAAACAATATTAATAATACTACTAATAATTCTAATAATATTGTATTTAGCAGACCTGAGTCTTTGTAACCAGAATGCCTCCTTTTCCAACCTTAGTTGTATGAGTTTGGCCATAAAATAGGAATTATAATTGTTATAACACCCTAGTGCATGCTTTATACACCTCTCCTCACAGAAGCTGATATAGAACCTCGCAGCCTCTTTAAACTCATCCAGATTGTTCGTAGCAGTCCCAAATACATGACCTTGCAAACAAGATGAATTGTAGTGAGATTTGTGAATTCACAAACCCCTGAAAATACTTCTTGCCAGGAGCCAGCAGAAGACTTGATACAGAAATGTTTCAGAGCAATGAAATGCAGTGAAAGTATGACATCAACGTGTCAACTAGAGATGGAAGGCTGAACAAAACAATTATGGCTGTGCCAGTTTTAGCTGGAATGTGTTGGAATGTGATCTACCTCTTTTTGAAAAATTTGAAAAAAGACATGAATTTTACCTTTGTGGATGATAAAGATGTTTGGTTGTTTGTACTTAATGTCTCTCTCTTTTGTGAACAGTTTCAAAAGGGTTACTAAAAACATACCTGTCAGTGAAGTTCAAACTGCCTGACAGGTTCATCAGCATACTTCTTTAATATCTTCACAATAGGTTCACAAAGCTTTAATTTCCACTTGTATGCAGGAATGAGGTGGAGAGTTTAATGGCAGCACCTTCCACCTTAGGTGGACACTTCATAATCTGTCTGCATTTGAGGAGTTCATCAAATGCAGACAGGTGGGAGATTGGGTTTTTTCTGCTTCACATACAATTTCTGGTTGACCACCATGTGCTGTGCATCCTGGACATTGACCAGCTGCAAAATATAAACACCGAACATAATGAATGATTTAAACTATTAGGAGGAGTGAAAGGTTTAGAGTTAATGATTAAATATTCCAGATTAGGAGAGTAGTGCTGCAGCATCACTGTCATGTCAGCACAACAGCTGGTGTGTTAAAAAAAAATACCTGTGCCCTTGGCTTCCAGAGAATTTTGTCACGGCCTGCACAGTACAGTTGGAAACCTGCCAGCTGCTGCGCAACAACTGGATCACAAAGCCAAGTCTCTGTGAAGCACAGAATAAAAGATTAATAAAAGTCATCCAGCTTGTTGCTCAGTGAGCGCACATTGGAGAGAAATATTGCTTGTAGTGGTTTGTGGAATCCCTACGGCAAAGATGCACAACTGACCAGTCTCTTTTTCTTCTCCTGCAGCAATTCATTGCACAAACAAGATTGAACAAGCTCTTCAAACCAAATGTCAGATAATTCCACTGATAGCACAAGCAAAGTGGTTAAATAAATCTACTAGAGCTGTTCCCCTGATGTTTATGAGCTCTTCTCTAGTGAAGGAGCTCCAGGAGATCATCCACGAATCCTCTACCTCATGCTTGTGAGGATCATGGGGGACTGGTTCCTATCTCCAGCAGTCTATGAGGCAGCAGGGTATACTCTGGACAGGTTGCCAGTCCATCGCAGGGCATCATAAAGACATACCTAAAGAAAATTTAGAGTCATCAATTTACAAGGTAGTAGTTTACCTGCAGACTAAATGCAGAAAGATCCTAGGCCAGGGATCGAACCCAGGACCTTCTTTCTGCAAGGAAACAGTGACACAAACTGTAGCACAAACAATACAGCTCACTCCAGGAACCTCAACAGAACAGGCACAAAATACACAAAAACAATACAAAACAACGTGCATCAAACATCAAGGCAGCTATGTCCTGCACTATCTTTTTGTCTCTGCCTAAAAATTCTCAATACAATGGTTATTAAAATGATGTGAAAACATGATAAACCTAGTATACTGTATCTAATATATTTACATTTTACTTTTCCTTGCACATTTTACACTCAAACAAAATTCTTTCTCTGTATTCAACCCATATCTGAGGGAGAAGTGAGAGCATTCCAGGGCTAATGGTCTGCTACCATAGTGATAGTCTGTGTTTCAACTAATGGATGTGGCCTTTACTGACACGTGAAAAAATTTAGAAAAATGGATAGATTTTATGATATAGTAAAATAACATATTTTATCACAATTAGAGTAAATAATATTATTTTTTTGTTGTTTCAGTTTATTGCCAAGTTTTTTCTAAGTTTACAGTATATTGCATCATTGTTTTCTTTTATCTCGTTACATAAAGAAATGTTAACATTATTGTTACATTGGTTACTCTATACTCTATACTCTATATTCTGTAATATGATAATAAGAAGAACTCTATACAGTCTCTTATTTTCTTCTCTTTTGACAAATCCCACTTCTGGGCAGAAGAAAATCAATGGAGCAAACACAGTTTATCCCATCCCATCATGACCACAACATCAGTGGTGTCATTTTGGTCAGTATATGACACTGCTCACACTTGTTTGGGTGGGATTTTGTGGGATAAGTACTCTATGTTTAGCCAGCCAAATTGAAAATAGCCATCTCGTCCCTTTTTGGCCCTCGGCCCTGATGTGGATAGGAATATCGGAGCCAAAAATGTGGTAGAAGTGGGAACGCTTAAGATCAGAGCTCCCTCTTAAAAATGACACAATTTAGTATAGTTGTTTTGGCCTGAAATAAAAAAAAGAATTGTGTCAAACCAGTCTGCAAAAAGCTAGCTCTAGTTGTGTTGCATAACTGAAGACATTTGCAAAGTGAAAACCTATTTAAGGAGTGATTGAGTGAAAACAAAAATTTGTTATGGAATGGAAACTCTGGCTTTGAATATTGAATCATTTAAAGTATCTATCCTCCAGGTTATCTTAAACGTTCATATGTATTATTTTTTCCATGACAGCAAAAAAAGCCTTGTGTGGTTGTTGAAATAGAATCCATTGATTGTATGTACATGCTGTTGATTAATGTGCACTTATATTTAGCTAAGTCAATTTTTAAAAAGGGATTACCGTAGTTGTACAAATGTTGTACAAAACCATCGTCAGTTAACAGATATTTTTTAAAATGGGTTTTGCAATTATATCAAGAATTTGTGTATCTTTCAATTTTATTGGTATCAGTACTGTTGAACTAAGATAACTTTATTGCATACCAAATAGGATGAAATACTTCATCTTAATTGATCCATGTAAGAAACCTTAAAAATCAGTTGTCATATTTTGAGAATAAAGTGCTTTGCAAAAGTATTAAAAGCCCTAACTTAATATTTTTCTCATTACCTTCACCAAGGAGCTTATGTTTTTGGTCACATTTGTTAGTTGGTTTGTTAGCAGGATTACTTAAAAAGTTATGAACGGATTTTAATGAAATGTTTAGCAGATGTGCCAAGGGGCAAAATTTGCTTTGATTTGGTAATGATCCAGATCATGTCCAAGTTTTACAATATTCACAATATTCAACAACATTTGGTGCTTGGCTGAGGTCTGCACTTTCCAAATGCTTTTCCAGTTATTACCTCCCCCAAGCAGGTTATGTCTTCGGTTGTGTTTGAGTGTGTATGGGTGCTTTTGTTTTTAATACATTGTGGGGTCCATTTTCAAAGGCCCCACAAAGAAGTTTGTGTGGATGTGTGTGTGGGTGTGTGTCTGTGTGTGTGTGTGTGCAGGAAGAAAAGTCATGAACAGATTTTAATGAAATGTGCACCTCAATCCAAGAAACAATCCATTATATTTTGGTGATGATGAACGACAAAATCTGGTTGCTGGATTTTTTAAAGGATTCTTTAACATTATTTGGCTTAACAAGCAGTTCACCCCTAAACCACACAGTGGCAGCAGAGACTATTGATAGCTTCAGCATCGGACTCAAAATGATCTAGAAATATACTGAAGAAAAAACACAAGAAAAGTTAGCTATGCCTCGCTTGAAGTCTCGATATGCTGATCAAAGAGGAAACCAGAGTGCAGCGTGACTGAAGAAGGTGAGAGCAGAACAGTCGGTAATGATCCAGATCATGTACCAGTTGTAGATCAAAATATGGGCTAGAATTTGCCACTTGGTGGAGGTCTGCACTTTCCGAGTGCTTTTCTTGTTACACAGCCATTTTCAGACATATACCACAGATTGTAGTTGATTAAAGTTTGGATTTAAACTGGGCCATTCTTTCACATGATTATACTTTAATTGAACACATCATTGCACCTTTTGATTAGGATCAGTGTCCTGTAGGATGGTTAATGTAACAGGTCAGATTTTCTAAGGATTACTTTACTCTAGGTCTACCAATTTTCCAAGGAACTTTGACTAGCTCTCCAAGTTCTGCTGAAGAAGAATATGGCCAGAACATAAAGCTATTCATTTTCTGTGAGGATGGTGTGTTTTACTGTTAGCCACACATTTTTTTACACATGTAGAAGTTTAGTTCTGGTCTTCTTTGACAGAGAACTCTCCCACACATGCATGCTGTGTCTGTTGTATTGGTTGTGGGTTGACATATTATGATTCTCTCCTTTCCATAGTCCTTTAAAGGCCAGATTTGTGCCAAAACTTACCTTTGCAGCCACCAAAAGCAGCAGAATCCTGGCTGATTTTCTCTTTTTTGTGTTCTCCTTTTTCTGGGCCTCCTTTTACGAGTTAATATATATGGGCAGGCATGTCTTAGAATGCTTACAGTTGGGGCAGACTCCTCCCATTTGCCAACTCCTGGCCATGGTTTTGTTGAAAACTTGTTAAAATGTAATGATGCACTTAACCACTTAAGATAATCAAGTCTAATTCATAACCATGGAATCCAATTTGTTACAAAAATAACAAATTGACACAGGTAGTTAATAAACAAATCCAATTATATATGGGTAATTTCAGACCTAAACACTTAGAGATAAAATTTAAATTTGGTTGATCTGATAATGTTGATTGGTAAAATGTTATCTACCCGTGTCTATAGGTGATCAATTTAAACACATGTAGTCTCAAACTAACAAGTAAATATAGTAATTTTACATCATATCCACTGAAATAATATGACTATTTGTACAAAGTGATCTCTTTGCTTGCCATCACAGACTCTTCTTTCTACCATTGTACTTAATAATAAGTAGATGATCTGTATTGCTGGTAATACTTTCCCAAGAGCCAGTCCTTCAATTTTAGATGATGGGAGGAATGACTCTTAGAGAAAAAAACCCATATTCCCTTGTCTACGTGCTTCTTCCTTTTACAGAGTGTTGTTTAAGTGGTGGTATTACTAGACCACTGCACTAAATAAACTAAATTCCTTGATTTAATATTTTTTCCAATTTATTGTTTAAAGTAATGCACTATTGAATAATAGTTCTGTATTTAAATCCTTAGTTTTGAATGTTTAGAACTGCTACTAAACTCTGTATTTGAAAGCCAAAGGACTTGAACCATTAGGGAAGTGTTAGTCACTTCTTTCTAAAATAAAAAAGCATGGAAGAAATTTGAAAAAGGAAGTGAAAGAAGTCAGTCGTGGCTGTGACTGATTCTGAAAAAAACAACCTCCCCATCTAAGCTGTTTTACCAATTTCTTTTCAGATCATTCAAGACTGAAATACAACAAAGAAAAATTACAAGGTCCTTTAAACTGACTGTCAGATACTTTTTCAGACAAAAATGCTTAAAACCCAGCAGTTTTTTTTTTAATATTTGACTTGCCTTGGAGGGGTTGGTTTAAAGATCTTTAATGACTGCAAGAATGAGCTATTTGAAGGGTGCTCGAAGGCAGTGTTCAGATGACAAAAAAATCAAGGATAAAGATATTTAAAGGAAGGAGTCACCAGCCACTGCTATGCTCTGCAAACACAATATGAAAATACTCAAAGCGTGCTTTCATATCATTCATGTGGTATGTGGCAGAGTAGCTAAAGTGACAACAGATACTTGCAGCAGGTTTTCAATTCACATTCGCTTATGAATGACATTAAGTTCCCTGACATTCACTTCAATATAATTATAAAATATAGAGGTAGCTAAGAAAATAATCAATGAACCTGACCTGTGAGAACAATAAAAATTGGTACATAGATTTTAATGTTTGTTTGTCTCTTTTCATTAAACCCCATATTCAGGGGTCGTAATAGGAAGCCAGTTTTGCTACATTCAGCCTGCAGGTTAATGCCACCCAAATCCAATTTTCTTGCTTATATGAAACTGGTGATATCTATATTTTCACTGCTTTCAGAATGGCCCCATTTTGATCTTTCACCTCCAAATAAATCTGGATTTTGCCACTTCAATCTTATTCAAAGTTAAATTGAAAGTTAATTTAAATTTTCAGTCAAAGTTTCTATCAGGGAAAACTTGCTGATTCCATTAAGTTCTTGACTTGAAAGACATGGTCCTCCTGGATAAGCTTGTGGCTACAATATTCACTTGCAGTTTGTCTTTGACTCTTTAGCAATTTGTCACACCAAGCATGCATGCAGTGACAGTGGGGAGGAAAAACTTCATTTTAGCAGGGAGCCTCTGCCGAGGCTGACAGAGGTTCAAAAAGATACATATACAAAAAATACCTGTTAACTAACTCCACATGTGGCCCTGTCCAGGAAAGACACAGCCAAGCAGACAAGCTCTGAGCCAGTTCTCATGTCAAACGATGAAAAAGATCACATAGATAGTCGCAGTAAAAAAACAGGAGAACACTTAAAACGTAGGCCTAACTCCAACATCTATAAACAAAGGTGTTATGCCAGCAACCCAGCTGATATTTCTCTCCAGGGTAGAGTCATAGTCTAACATGAGCAGACCAGATGAAGCTATGATGACAAGAAAAAGAAAATAGAACATAAAGCTATGGGTGGAACTAACAAATTCTGCAGAATAGGAGGATAGAGATATAATGAATCAGAATAAGGGAATGTGGTCCCTATGTCCAGCAGCTGCCTAAACTTATAGCAGCAAAAATGTAGAAAAAGGTTCAGGATAACCTAACTATTTTGGATGAGGGATGAGAATGGTAGAGCCGAGAAGAGACGTCTATCCTGACTGAATTCTCTCCTGCTGGATCAGACCGTTCACTCTACCTCCTCCTACTTCTCTACTCACCCAGCAACCAAGCAAGCATCACTCTGTTCCACTTCCATATGTGGTGCTAAATTAGATACGTACATATCCAATTGTTTTTTAAATCTGACTTTCATGTTGTCTAGTCTCCAACTACTCATGCATACAGGCTCATATTAAGTACAGTAGTCAGTAGAAACGTAACTACTTCTGCTCTCTTCTTTTTTTAACCTTTCTTCAACTTCAACATGAGTTATAAAAACGAAGCCCTGCACAGTTAGTTTATTTTTGCATCGGGTTAATCCAAATCTCTTTGAGAGTTGCCTGTGGATGAATTGACTGGACCGAGGACTGGGCCTCCGGACTAGACAGAACCTAACCAAAGGGCCCTTCCTTCCATCCAGCCAAAAGTAAAATTCATCCTTCCCCTTTTTCCTTCAGATGCTTAATAATTGCTCTGCTTGGGTGGATATGTAGAATAGATATTTTTATTGTGTTTTACCTAAAATTGGCTTACTGATTTCAACTTTTGATGGAGTTGAAGTAAAAGTGACCAACTGGATGCTGCAATTGACTCGCTAGCATCTTTAGCTTCAAGCTACCTCATGTCCTCCCACATTTGTAGGCCATGCTGTGAGCCTAACGCTTCCTGTGCTTCAGCCTGGACGGACTGGACCGAAACTCTAGGGACCAGCTAAGGTCTCCCATTCCCTTTCAGCTTTATTGCAATTAATGCCTTTCTGAGTTATTATTCATTTTTCTCTGTAAAACCGAATTAAGCTTCACTGTTCTGACTGCATTTAATATCTGCATCAGGGTCTATTCACATTTATCTGCTGCTAGTTTTAAACACATTTTAAATGCATTAAGCTTTAGAGCTGAACTTTCCTCACAGACTCTTGAAATGCGGAAGTGATGTTAGATGGCGCGAAGCCGGGGGTGAGTTTTGTCTTCCACCAAACAAGAGGAGCAGCAACACGGAAGCACAGTAGAATAACAAGGGCAAAAATAGTTTCCCAACTGTGGACTTTGTTGCTCTGCGTTTGGTTCTTCTGTTTGCAGCTTTGTGTCTTTATGCAGCAGAGAAGCATCAAAGCTCTG